>JAASFW010000704.1:0-12863 GCA_023334005.1 Globisporangium orthogonon
GCACTCGGCCGACTCCGTTCGTGCGCGGAAGCCAGTGACTCAACGAGCCATCCCTGTGTGTGAGGTCTCCTCACACGCACACGTGTTTAATCCAGTATGAACCTGGTGCGTGCTCTCTTGCACAGCCGCCCACTACAGTGAGGTGAGCTCCTGGAGGATAGTAGCACAGCACCGACTTTCAAGCCTGAACTTGCAATAGTACATCTCGCCTCCTTCTAAGTACGACTGCACCCATCCAAAACACCCAAAACAACCGCTCACTCACATGTTGATTCACCAAAGATCACCCAAAGAGAAAGCAGCGCAATGCACGCGCTGCGCTCGTCTCCTCTGCTGCTGCTGCTCGCGGCACTGCTCGCCGCGCCTGCTACTACGTCCGCCGCGGCGGCCTCTATCCCCTCCAGCCACCAGCGCGCCGTCGACGCCTTCGAGCGCACGCTGCAGCTGCGTGGCGGCATCTCAAGCAGCCATTTGGGACCGAAGCGCGCGTCGCTGCACTCGCGCGCGCAGGCGATCGCGCGCAGCGAGCGCGTGGTAGAAGCGCACAACCGGCTGCACGCCGCCGGTCGCGCGAGCTTTGCCATGTCGCTCAACGCGCTCAGCGACCTGAGCGATCGCGAGTACCGCGCATTCCTCCAGTCGCGTCCGGACGGCGTCCGACCGCCGAACGACGCGCTGGCGCACCCGCCCAGAAGCCACGGCCACGTGCACGTGCACCACCCGCACAGCAAGCTGAGCGGTACTAGCGCGCAGTCAGCGGCGACGACGACGACGTCAGCAGGCGAGAACACGACGGTAGCGATTCCCAAGGAGGTCAACTGGCTCACAATCGAGAACGGCAAGTACGTCACGCCCATCAAGAACCAGGGCACATGCGGCAGCTGCTGGGCCTTCTCGGGTACGAACCGTGCGTGTGTGAGTGTGAGCATTTGGGTGGTGGAGCTCTTAAATCTAATTCTCTCGCTGTGCTTATACTACGCAAGGCATCGCGGTGGTCGAGAGCCGATACGCGATCGAGAACAAGATCCCGGCGGTACGGAGTTCCTTTCTGCATTGTGAAGCGGTTAGATCGCATGAGCTAACGGCGGCCTGCAGTCTCCGCTGAGCGTGGAGCAGGTGCTGAGCTGCTCGGCGCCGCTCGACCACATCCGCAGCAAGTTCGCCAAGGACATGGTCTCGTCGTCGCAGGGCTGTGACGGCGGCATGCCGTTCCTCACTTTCGAGTACATGAGTCGCGTGCATCCAAACGGCGTTGCATGCGAGGACACGTACCCGTACGTGATGGCGACGACGGCGGGCGAGACGAAGTGCGAGGCTGTGAGCCCCGACGACGTCGCGGTCGGGTGGAAGAACCAGACGTCCAACTACGTGGCGATTGCCTCCCACGTACGTAGGATGTAGGATGCGGGATGCAACATGCAAAAGCAGCAGGCGAACTTACTGTATTGCATCACTCGCCCTTAAAGGATGAGGAAGCGCTACTGCGCGCGGTCATGTCGGGTCCCGTGTCGGCCAACCTGGACGCGACCGGTGACGGCTTCAAGTACTACGCGAGCGGCATCTACGACGCCAAGGACTGCTCGTCGAACGGCAAGGAGGTGAACCACGCAGTCGTGATTACGGGCTTTGGCGAGACGGACGCGGGCGACAAGTACTGGATCATCCGCAACACGTGGGGGACGATGTGGGGTGAGAACGGCTACATGCGTATCGCTCGCGGCGCGAAGGCCGTGCCGTCCTTGAACGGACCATGCAATCTGTACCTGTGGTCGACGTATCCGGTGCATTTGACGAGTGGGGGTAGTACAAGCACAGCGACGAGCAGCAAGTCGGGTGGCGCGACGTGCGCTCTCCCTAAGACCACGTTCGAGTCACTGTCGATGGCCGAAGCCATCGGCTTTAGTACGCTGCAGTTTGCGCTGCTGTTCGGTAGCACAGTTGTCGTTGTGGGCGCGGGGATGGCGTACTACTGGGTCACGGAGCGCCGCCTGAACATCAAGGAGAAGGCCGGGGCCGCCAAGTACAGCGACAGCTACAAGCGGTGGATGCTGCCGTCCCGCGAGCAGCTCCTGGCGAACCTGGCGAACCGCCAGACCGCACAGGTGTAGTAGAAGCAGCACAGAAAGGTGGCTATCGACGCATCGGGTGGGCGGCAGCGAGTTGAGAAGGCAACAGCTCAAGCATTTTCTCGCGACAAACACAGACAAACAGCCCCGCTCTCTTCCTCCGTCTCTTGCTTGGTCGGGCTTGTAGAGATGGTGGTCTCGGCCCTGCTGTTCGCTTTTGATGATGGTCTACAATACGCGCGTGCTACTTATATAATGGTCGACTCGTGCTCGAAGTCGTCGTCTGGGGAACGAACACGCGCACGCATGCCTATTCCCCGCTTCGATCTCTCTCTTTCTCTCTCTCTCTTTCTCTTTCTCTCTCCATCACGTCGAGGCAACCCATCTAAATGGTCACGTCCGCATTCATGCCATCCGCACTGATGTAGTTCTCCTGGATGAGTGAGCTCGCCGCGCTCGTGGACCCGGACGGCGACACCGTGTCCACCTGGATCTGCGCCAGCTGCGGGATCACGCTCTTCCACTCCTCTTCCACCTGATCACAGGACAGCTCGTCAAACACACATATGACATGCAGTCGCACACATACACGTAAACGCACCTTCTTGCTGTACTCGATCTGCATTTGGATGTAGTCGAGGATGATGCGCTTGAAGTCCGCCAGCTTCTCACGCCGGAAGCGCTCCACCTGCCATGGAAAAAAATAACGAACTCGACGTCAGTCACCTTCTACTCAAATGCCGCCTCATCTTTGACAGCAGCAGAAGAGTACAGTAGTACCTCTCGCATCACGCGTTCCGTGACGATGTCGTACTCGAGCTTGGCGTCGTCGACGCGCTGCTGCGCTTTCATCACGTCGTTCTCGGCCGCTTGGATCTTCTCCTCCGCGCAGCTCTTGCTCTTCAGGAGCTTGTTCACGATCGCGGTCTTGGCCTCCAGATCCGCGACCGCGTTCCCGTACGAACTTCGCACTTCGTTGCGCTTCTGCAGCGCCGCCTTGACGGCGCCGACGAGGCGGATGTAGTCGAAAATCGGCTCCTCAAAGTTCGCGGCCTCGCGCTCGGCGTGCTCAGCGGCGAGCACGGACAGCCGGTCCGAGCACTTGCCGATGTGGTTCAGCCCTTCCTGGAGCGACCGATTCTCCTCTGACTTGCCCAGCAGCGTGAACGACACGCCGAACTCGAAGAGCCCGTCCGCGATCTCGCGCGCGCGCTTCGTGAGCCCGTGCGCGTGCTTGTGGAGGCCCGTCATGATGGGCTCGAGACCGTCGATGTACGCAATCATCTCGTCCACCTCATGGTCCGCGGGCGTCTTCTCGAGGTGCGCGCTGCTCGCGCCGAGCGTCGTCGAGAGCGTCGTGACTGTCTCGTCGAGCCACTGGAAGAGCGAGCCGCGCAGCGCGCCCTTGCCGAGGCTGTTCTTCGGGTCCGCCCGGAACTGCTGCAGCGCGTCGTCGCTCGCCTCAAGGAACGTCGTGAGGTGCTCGCTGTGCTGCAGCTCCGGGTGCAGGCAGCAGCGCTGCAAAAAGAGCTGCAGCGCGCGGCGGCGCGCCTCGACGAACTCGGGCGAGAACCGCCCGACGAGCAGCTTCTCCGGGAGCGGCGGCACGACCACACCAGGGTACATGGCGTACAGATTCGCGTGCAGCCAGACGAAATCGCTGTAGCGCCGGATGACCGAGAACGAGCTCTTGCGGAACTGCGCACGGCGCGTCGTCGTGCTGAGCTTGTACGAGATGTACGCGTTCATGCCGTCGCCCTGCTTCACGGGCTCAGAGACCGTGACCTGGATCTCCGGCTCCGGCGGCGACGCCGACGCTCTCGACCGCGCGCTCAGCAGCTGCTGCGCGCCGTACGACTCGTGCGCCACGCCCACTACCACGTGCTGCTGCTGTTGTTGCTGTTGCGGTTGGTGATCCGCAACAGCCGCCACGTCGCCGTCGTCGTCGCCCGCGTAGCCGCCGTAGCCGTAGCCGTGCTCATTGCCGCCGTAGAAGAGCGCGTCGTCGTCGTCGTCGTCTGCGTAGTGAGCGCGCGTGTCGACGTGACCAGCGGCGGGAGGTGGCGGCGGCGGCGCAAGAGCCTCATCCGGCGCGCGCGTTGCGTAATCCACGTTCACCCACTTGCCGTTGCGCGTCGCCTCCATGGGAGCTGACCGAGATACTGTGAGGTGCTGCTGCGGGTCGGCGGCAGGAGCAGGAGCAGGAGCAGGAGCAGGAGCAGGAGCAGCGCGAGGTGGTCACGTGGAAGAAGCGCGAAGATGGGAGATAAAGCTCGAGCTTGAGCTTGTTCTTCGAGAATCTGGAATAAGGTGGTGCGGTGTAAGTTTCGGCGGACGCGGCCACATCACTTTCGGGCCGCCTGAATGAACATGAAACTAGGACATGGCTCTCATTGCGACATCCAAGAGAATCGACCGCAGACTCGTAAATAATTGCTAGGCGCGAAGGTCGCGTCACAAGGAGCCGAGGACACCTCCTCTCCTGAGCTCTTCGTCGCCGCTGTCGACGTCGCCGTCGTCATCGTCGTCGTCGTCCTCGCTGTCGTCCTCGTCCGAGGAGAACGACGGGTGCAGACGCGCCGAGGCGACGGAGCTCGGCGAGTTGAGCGGCGACTCGAACAAGATGCTGCCGCGCGCGTCCGGCTGCAGACTGTGCAGCTTCTCCATGAGCGCGCTGTTGATGCTCTTCATCGCCGTCATCTGCTCCTTCGTCTCGTTCAGCGAGTCCGTGAGCTGGTGCACCACGCGCTGCAGGTCCAGGTTCTGGCTCAGGATGCGCTGCGTGTCCTTGTCCTTGTCGCCCATGCCGCGCTGCCTCATCACGCACTCGAGCGCGTCCTTGTACTCCTTGCTTTCGTCCGACGCGCGCTTCGCCTCGGCCTTCGCGATCGACAGCTGCGTCGCGAGCTCGCTGCGCTCCGCGAGCTGCCCCTCGATGTCTGCGAGCGACCGGTTCGCAGTCACGAGCTTGCGCAGCTCCTTGCCCAGCTCATTCGTCTTCGAGCGGAACGCGTTGCGCTCGGAGATCACCACGCTCTGCTGGTCCTGCAGCCTCGTCATCTCCAGCTTCTGCGCCGCCAGCTGCTGCTCCAGTTTCGCGATCGTGGACGTCATGTAGTCCATCTCGAAGTTGATCGAGCGCGGCGACAGCTGACTCGCAATGTCTTCCCCGACCCAGCCTTCACTACCCTGCTGCTGCTGCTCCTGCTGCTGTCGACGCGGATCTTCTGTTTGGGTCTCCTGATCGCGTCGCTGCAGTTGCGTCGCCTGATTCAGTGCAAGCGCGTTCTCAAGCTGCTGCTGCGCCGCTGCGCGAAGGCGCTCTTCGTCCTCCAGCTTCGATCGTAGTGACTGCAGCTCGCGGAACTGCGAGTTGTACTGCGTTGTGAACTTCTCCAGCTGCTTGATCTTGAGTTGCTGGAGCTCGATGCGCTTGTCCTTCACCTCGATCGACGCCTGGATCTGCTTTTTCTCGTGCTCAAGCGCCTTGAGCAGCACCGAGAGCGAGCTCAGCTTATCCTGCAGCATCCCGATCTCCTTCTCCTGCGACGTCATGCGGCTCTGCAGGAACGCATCCGGCGCCGAAGGTGGCGCGTTTGGCGAAGCAAACTCCTTCCGCGACACCCTGTGCGCCGGTGGTGACGAATTGTTGTCATCCTCCTGATCGAGGTTGAACATATCGATGATGCGGCCGCTTACAGGCTGCGTCACGTCGCTCGCGGAGCGCCGACCCCGCACTGCCTCCAGCCCTTGGGGTTGGCTGGACGAGGAGATCGAGAACGAGTTCATCCGGGTTCCTGTGGCTACGCTGACCGCCAAGAGCGGCGGACTTGGCGTCCTATCTCCATGAGGACTCACACCAGGCTGGGTGCCTGGGCGGCCAGGCTGCCGTGCCAGTGTCGAGCACGCGAACGCTGGGTCCATGAAGAGGTTGATCTCGTCGCGGTGCGCTTGGTCTTCCTGCTCGCTCGAGAGTGCTCGTGCGCGAAACTTGCGGATCAGCAGCGCGAGAATGTCGCGGTGCTGTGGGTTCTGCGCCACGAGGAAAAAGCACGAGTAGTCCGCGAACTGGTCCTTCGTCTTCTTCATGCGGCACGTGTCGCCGCGGCGGTTCCCAAGGAAGCTGCCGAACTCCTTTACCTTGAGCGTGAATCGGAGGCGGTCGGTTGGATCGATCAAGACCTGGAGGTGCGGATCGTACGACGCGTTCACAATCACGCCGGCGTCGTCGTCATCCTCCGAGATCTTCACGAGCGACACGCGCTCGGACAAGATCTTGATCTGGAAGCTGTCATGCTCGTTGCTCGCGAGCGTCGCCGAGAACGAGCCCGCGCCCGCTTCGAGCAGCGCGTCCACAAGGTCCCCGACCGCAGGGTCGATCTGTAATTGGCGAGGAAACTCGACCACGCGCGTGAGCGGCGGGAAGCGCAGTGACTGCACCTGCGCCGAGATCTTCGTGCCGACGTCATCGACCGAGGGGAAGTACCGCCCGGACTTGGCGCCTTTGATGTGGATCAGATCGTTCTCGGCCGTCTTGCGGTACCACGACACGGCGAACTCGGTTGCGTCCTCGTCCCGGACGGCGATCATGCGACCGCCCGCAGTCACAGCCACGATCGGCGTCGAGTGATATAAACTATTAACCGGTGCAGCGTCGCCTTCATACTCGGCGACGCTGCTGTCGGGGCGCAGCAGGAGCTGGTCGAACCACATCTTGACGGTCTCGCGGTCCTCCTCGGGCTTGGCCTTGCCACCGATCATGCGCAGCAAGTTCTTGACGCCGTCCGAGTTTTTCACCTTGTCGAGCGTGATGGTGTCGCCCCACGCGTGCTTGAGCTTGCTCGGCGTCGAGAGCCCCGTGGGGGTCGTGTCGCCGCCGGCGCTCGACGGGCTATTCGTGCTGCCGCTCGTTGCGCTGCCTCCGCTCTGCTCACCGAGCTTCTTCTCGTACGAGGCCGAACGCTTAATGCCGGAGTCGGCCATCATCTGTCCGAACTTCGCGGCCCACGAACTGTTCTCGTGGCTGAAGCTGCTCGTGCGCGCATTGCTGCCGCCTCCTCCTCTCGCTGGCGATGTGGGCGGTAGCTGCAGTGCAGCCGTCGACGCATGCCTTCGGAACGTGAGCGTGAGCGGGAACACGGCGCTCTTGGCGCGCGCTACAATCGCCGTAAAGAGCTCATCGGTCACCACGACGCCGTTGAGCGCGTAGAGCTCGTCGCCCACGCGCACGCGGCCGCTAGCCTCCGCGCAGCCAGCGGCACCGTCCTCGCCGCGCCGAAATGCACGCACAAAGGCGCCGCGCTTATCGTCACGTGAATACAGGTCCACGAGCAGCGGCCCGCGCTCCGCGTAGACTACGTCGATGTCGACGAACGCGCGCGGCACTGACGCAGCTGTGACTGAGGAAGAGGAACCTGAAGCGCCAGAGCCGAAGAGGCTGCTGCTGAGCGTGAGGAAGCTGCTGGAGGATCCCGTGCGGCCGCCCGCCGAGAGCTTTGGCCGTTCGGGCAGCGGCGGCGGCGGCTGCTGCTGCTGCTGGTACTGCTGGAGCTGCGCCATGCTGCTTGCCTACCTGCCTACCTGCCTGGCTGCCTTCAAGAGCTCTTTTGAGCAATGATTTTTTTTGATTTGCATCAGCGAACGAACCCAAGCGGGTATTTTTAGACTTGTTGACTGGATCCAGGAATAGAAAATCGAATGCAGACAGAAAAGAACATACACCGCGATTCGAGTAGGTACGAACTGTTGTTCGACTGAAGAACGAGTGACTACTGAAGTGGACAATCATCATGCTGCCAGGCAGGCGCGAGCGAGCGAGACGTTGCTTGGCAGCAGCGACGTGCCCACAGTTGTTGTATGTGGCTTCCTTCGTTTGAGCCAAAAGCGATAGTTCGATGTCCATTTCAGTCGATGTTGCGGAGTCCTGAACATGCCAACGCTGCAATCCGAGTTGCGAGACTTCGACTTGCGAACTCATATTCTCCAACCTCAGATCTTCCCACTCTCGCTCGAGTCGGTATCAGACACCACGGATACCTCTCAGAGGCACCGCGTAGCGAGCTCGGAAGTCGGGTCCCCAACGATGCCGTTTTCTCGCGAGACTTGCAGCATCGCTGAGTTTTGATGCCAACCAACTGCGGTCATCTGTCAAAATAACTCCACCCGCTCGTGTTGGCGACGACGACTCCCGACGCCACCTGATCATGCCCGTGTCTCGAGAACTACTCCCTGCGGCCGGCATTGCGTCCCGACGCGACCCACCGACTGGCGCCGTCACGCGGAAGCCGCCAGCCGCTCTCAACGTCGCGCGGTTCATCGCGCGGGAAGAAGAGCTGCATCAGGCGCGCGCATACACGGCTGCGAACGAATCGACCGCGAGTCGCGCGCGCTGGGAGGAGAAGCAAAACCTGCGCGCAGGCAGCGGCGCTCGCGGACAGCAGCAGAAGCAGTGGGTGTTGCGATATAAAGCGAGAGATACGAGTACTGGTAACAAGTTGTGTCGAGCTGGCTGAAAACCTTGATTCTACTTATGTGGCGCAGCCTCGATGAAGAGATGGAACTCTTGAACAAGGAGGTGCAGATTGTGCGCCACGAGCGGCTCAAGAAGTACTACGATGCGTGCTACGAAGAGTGCGTCGCTAAGTCTTCTGCCGTGCTGCAATCTTCGGAACTCACAACCTCGATCGCTGCTGATGCGCAGATGGGACCAGGAGCTGCGAGCGCGCGGCTTGGCGATCGTCCGAGACAGAGACTGAGCAGCGAGCGAGATAAGAGTCAACATGCGCAACAACTTCATTAAAAGCAATCTGCATTACAAGAAACCCTTACATGCATCCACACGACGCCAGCACAGCTACACCTGATGTCCGAGCAGCGCTCGGTTGGGACTCGCTGCGCCATCTTCATCCTCCTCGTCCTCGCTGAGCGCGGTCGAATACCCACGAGTCGATGCTGGCGACTCGCCGCTCTGCTGCATCTTTCGCTTCTTCGTAGCTGCCAGCGCTCCACTTTTCGCTTCTTCATCCCTCTCCTCCTCTTCTTCCCCATGGTAGACGTCGTCACCGCGACCCAGCAACTCGTCCGTGATGCCACGCGACGGGTAGAAGAGCACGAGGTAGAGCAGCAGCAGCACGTAAAATAGCCCGACGAGGCATAGCACCATGACGATTCCCAATGGCATGTTGTCTGGCAGCGTGCGCTGCAGGATGCGGTACACAAGCACATAGTTAAGCCCGCAGAGCAAGATCGTGCCTATGAGCAGCATCGTCGCGACCGCGCGCGAGTTGACGAACGATCGGCCCATGATGCCGCGGTTCGACGTGAACGCCAGCAGCGGAATGAGCGCGAACGGGAGCTGCACGCTCTGCAGCACGTTCAGCAGCTCGTTGAACCGGTCGCTCTGAAACTGGTTGCTTTGGCTGATCACCGCGACAATCACAGCCGGCACGAGCGCCACGCCGCGCGTGAGCGCCACTCGCTTCCACGCCGCGATGCGCAGGTTCAAGAAGCCCTCCATGACAAACTGGCCCGCGTACGTGCCTGTCATGGTCGACGCCTGCCCGGATGCGAGCAGCCCAATCGCCCACACGACCTTCGCGTACCCGCCGAGCGATTCGCGCACCGCCTCGCCCGCCTCCGCGAGTCCGATCTCCTGGCAGTAGCCGGCTGTCGGAGGCTTGCCGATTATCTGTTGCGACACAGCGTCGCTGTGGCCGTCGACGTAGCACGGTGTGCAGTGCACGACGCCGCCAACGTTATCCCAGCTACTAGTGCCGCTCGAGCTCTGGAACTTGCACACGTTGCCTGACAGCGCGTCGTATATCGTGTTGCCCGACTGCAGCGCGGCGTTGAGCGGGATGCACGACGTCTGGATGCCCGTGCCAGCGATGCTCGAGAGCTCGCTTGTGCTCAGCGCTGCGCACTGCGAACTGTAGAAACTGCTTGCGAAGACGCAGATGACCGCCGCGTTAACGAGGAAGCTCACAAAGAGCGCCGCGGCGGACTCAAGCGTGAAGTACAGGTTGGCCTCGCGCACCGCGTGCTTGTTGCGCGGATTGATGCCGCGCGCCTGCACAAGCGCCGAGTGCAAGAAGATGTTGTGTGGCATGATGATGGCGCCGAGCATCGCGACCGCCGTCATCTCGTCCTGCGGCGCGAGGCGCGGCGTGAAGATGCCCTTAAAGATCTCGACGCCGCTCGGCGCACTCGCCGCGAAGTCCACGAAGAAGCACACGCACATGGCGGCGATGAGCAGCAGGAAGAAGAGCTCGAGCAGCCGGCTCTTGTTGTCCGCGCGGTGCAGCGCTAGGAACGTGAACGTGTCGAGTCCCGTGAGCAGGCAGCCGAGCCAGAGCGGCAAGCCGAAGAGGATCTGGAACGCGATGGCCGAGCCTAGCACCTCCTGGATATCGCTGCCGACGATCGCGAGCTCCGTCATGAGCCAGAGCGCGAGCGCCACGGCGCGGGGGTATTGTTCGCGGCAGAGCTGCGCCAGGTGGCGCCCCGTGCTGGCACCGAGCCGCGCCGCGAGCACCTGGAAGGCACCCCCTGCCAGCGTGCTGAGTGCCACGACATAAAGCAGCTCGTAGCGCGTGTAGGCGCCGGACTGGAGGTCCGCCTCGAGGTTCCCGGGGTCCAAGTACGCCATGCTCATGAGCCAGCCGGGACCAGTGTACGCCCAGAAGACGCGCCAGGAGAAGGCGCGGCGCTCATGGTGCTCCGAAGGCAGCGGCAGCAGCGGCTCGGCGAGCGACGCCATTTGGGGCAAGCAGTGTGGGCGTGTGGGCTGAGCGGAGCTGTTGGCTGCAGGCTGGCGGCGTACGGGCGTGTGCTAGATCCGAGCTGATTGGCGATTGAAGCTAGCGTGCTTTGGTCGACATGTTCTACCGTTACCAAACCGAGAGGGATAAAGGTACCCACGTTTTGGCAAGAAGATGCGTGTCATACAAGAGAAAGTTCACCACATCCTTGAAGATGGTTTGCTCATCAATCGCCGTCTTGGTCTTGCGATCGAGGAGCTGCTCCGAGTGTTTCGAGCCGCGCGCTTGGTCGCTTTGCTGCATTGGCGGAAGAAACGACAGCGGCAGCGGCGGCGACAGCGACAGCGACAACGGCAGCGGCAATGGCAACAGCGGTGACGGCGGCGATAGCGGCGGGAACGACGCGAGAGCCCAGCTTGGCGTCCACTGATCTTATGGCGCTGGACCTTCCGACAGTCGCGAAAGTCCAGGGCTCCGCGCCAGACGCGAGCCGTCGGGTGCCGAGCGCGCTCGCGTTTTTCCGAGCCAACCCACACCTGCGAGAGAGCTTCTGCGGCGGCGTGGCGGCGGTGATCAACATCGTCATCACGTTCCCGCCGAACAAGATCATGTTTCGGCAACAGGTGCGGTGGATCCTGGCGAGATGAGATCTGCTGTGGAGATCTCGCTCACCTCCTTCATCGCTGTTCGAGACGCTCTCACGAATCCTTGTTGTGGCGCTGCATCCAGCTCTTCGGACTCACCACGCGAGACGCGTACCAGAACGTCAAGAGCGAGGGGCTTGTCATGCTCTTCCGCGGCGTCAACCCTCCTCTTCTGCAAGCATCAGCGTCCAAGGCGCTCATGTTCGGACTCTACAACTGGTACAACCGCTTGCTCACGAACCGCGCGGGTAATATCCCAGGGATTCATCTAGTGGCAGCCGGGCTCTCCGGTACGACAGAAGCGATTCTCGCTCCGTTCGAGGTAAGCGCACCAGCGTAGACCTCGATGGGTTACCCTTCTTTGGCCGACATTTGTGCCTCTGCATGGTCGTGTAGCGAGCCCAAACCCTTCTGCAGACGCCAAAGTTCAATCGCGAGTTCGTCGGCACCTACGACACGATGCTGCGTCTCAACCGATTTGGACTGCGCGAGCACTATCGCGGACTCTCGGCGATTCTTCTTCGCAATGGACCCGCAAGCATGCTGTTCTTCGGGCTGCGTGAACCAGTCCGACGAGCATTCCCCGACGGAGAATCTCCAACTACGAGACTATTCAGTGACTTTGTCTGCGGCGCGATGCTTGGCGCGATCCTCAGTACTGTGACATTCCCGATCAATGGTGCGGATCGGTTCCGTCGATGTAGCTGCTGCTTGTGAGTATGTGTTGCTCATGCGTACGATCAAGCGACTGACTGTGCTGGCGCAATGAACTCTCAGTGGCGAAAACGCGAATGCAGAGCGTGTACAACGAGCCGCACATCAGCGTCCGGAGGGCGCTGCAGCTGACGTACTTGGAGCGCGGAAGCAGCGTGCGACGTGTGTACCGCGGCGTAGGCATGAACTGCTGCCGTTCACTGCTCTCGTGGGGGATCATCAACTCGATATACGAGAAGCTCAAGTCGATCACAGAAGTCTGAGAGGTGATGAGTGTCTCCCTTATCTGCTTTCTCCCAGTACATTACCCCCTTCCAATCGCTCAACGACACGTTTCGCATGTCCGCCTTTCTCCTCGCAGTCGGTACGGGCAACAGAGGCTCAAAGCTCGTGAATCAAAGAGGTGAAGCTTGTGAGCCGATATTGCCATGTGAGTTTCGCAAGATGCATGTTCAAGACAGCACAATCCGGAGAAGAACTAAGAAGTACGAGGATGTCAAACCTTGTCAGCAAATGAACAAGCCGATCACGAACGTCACAATCCTAGTCGAACTTGAACGTGAAGTTGATTCCTAGACGGCGTTGCAGTCGCTTGTGTCAGCGCCATGGACGAGATCGGCGAGGTGCAGTCCAAACTGCAGCAAGCTCACGCACCGCTGGGAATCAAGAGGTACGAGAAC
>JAASFW010000705.1:0-12841 GCA_023334005.1 Globisporangium orthogonon
AGCGCGACAGCTGCTTCGTCTGCTGTCCCAGAGTCGGCAGCGCGCTCTTCGACGACGCCGACGGTTCGGGCGTGAGGACCGCCGCGACCTGCGGATCGAGAAGACGGTCGCCCGGCCGACCATTCTCGCCGTCCTGTTGCTGTTGGTGCATTAGCAGCGCGCTCTGCCTGCAGATGACGTCCTGGAGTGTCGTGACGAGCCGCTGCAGTTCGCCCACCTTCTCGTCATGCTTGCGGAGCTTCTCGTCCAGTTGCTTCTTCACGAGTGCCTTGATCAGTTCCACGGCTTCTTTCCTCATCATCTTCTTCCTGCGCGGCTTGCCGTCTCGCTGCTGCTCTTCTTCTCTTACGCCTTCCTGCTGTTCCTGTTCTTGCTCCTGGTCCAGTTCTTGCTGCTGGCGAGAGCGCTCCTGCTCTTCGAGCTCTTCTTGCTCGCGCTGGCGCTCCTGCTCTTCCTCCTCAGCTCTGCGCTGCTCTTCTAGCTCTTCCTGGCGCAGCGCTTCAAGGCGGCGCTGTTTCTCGTCCGCTTCTACCCGACGCTGCGCTGCGATCTCTTGCTCCAGTCGACGCTGGTCTTCACGCTCTTCCAGCAGCTGTTGGCGAGCTTCAAGCTCTTCTTGCTCGAGACGGCGCTGCTGCTCTTCGAGCTCGTCTCGGGCTTCTTGTTCGCGTCTTCGACGCTGCTGCTCTTTCGCCAGCTCCCTCTCCACCCGCTCTCGAGCGACCCGCGCGGCTTCGCTGGCGCGCTCAGCGTCCTCGAGTCTCCGTCTGAGCTGCAACACTGACGACGCTCTCTGCTGCTGCGCCGGAGTACGCAGGAGCTCCTCGTGACTATCCTCTTCGCTATCGTCTTCTACAGCAGACGCATGCCCAGCAGAGTGCTGACAGCCATCGCTCCTCGCAGCCTCCCACTGCTGCTCCTCGCAGCTTTCTGCATCTTCCTCCTCCTCTTCGTGTGACTGCTGCCATCGCGTCCGATCGTCGTACTGCTCATAGTCGCCCTCTTCGTCATCGCCTTCATCGTCGTCGTCGTCGTCTCCTTCGCCATCCTCGTACTGTGCGCTTTGGTTCCAGTGTCTACTGCCTCGCTCCTGCTCCTGCTGCTGAGAGAGCTGCCGCACCGTTTGCCTCTCGTGCTGCTGCGCTTCCAAGTCCCCGTCTTCTTCTTCTTCTTCTTCTCCATCGTCTGCGCGCTGCTCGCTGCCATCGCCGCTCTCGCCTTCGCCCGGCACTTCTGCTGGCAGCTGCCGCACGTAGTTGGACGGGAAGACCCCCACGCGCGCGGGCGCGAGCTCCGCGTGGCCGCGCCACCATCCGTCCGCCTGCACTTGCAGCACGCGCACGCGCTCGCCGCGCACCAGCGGCAGCTCGTCCGGCTCTGCCGAGGTCGCGTGTGGGTTTCTCGCTCTCTTGCCTGCGTGCAAGCTGCCACGCACACACGCGTCCACGCACCTTCCGGCTCGTAGTCGAAAAGCGCAATCGCGAGCATGCGCGTCGCTCGAATGGTGCTGGCCATCCACCGCCTCACTCACGCGTCGTCAGAAGAGCCTTCGCGCATTCCTAGTACGCCACCGACCGACGCACCCGCGACGTCTCCGTCCAAACTTGCGCTCCTGAAACACTGTTATCTTATTGGGCGCCGTCTTGCGGATATCTCTCCGTCCCAACATGCTGCGCGTCGACCGCGACGCGCTCTGGCGCCGCCTGCAGCTCGCGGGCTGCAGCGCGCCGAGAGAGCGCCTGCCGCGCACCGTGCTCGTGCAGCGCGCGGTCCACTGGCTGCGCGCGGACGTGGCGCCGGCGTTCTGGCGCTTCTTCGCGGGCTTCGACGCGCTGCTGAAGCGGGCAGGGGCCACGCGCGCGAACCGCCAGGCGCTCGCATCGCTGTGCAGCGAGCAGCTGAGGCTGGCGCTGCAGTTCGCCGAGGACGCGCTCGCGTGCTGCGTGGAGCTCGCGAGCCTCGCGGAAGACGGCGAGTCGGCGGCGCGCGTGCTGCACGAGCTGCGCACGAACTTGCGCTGCGTGGTGTTCGAGGACTTCGCGCTCAAGGCGGTGGGTGGACGGAAGGCGCTGCGAGCGCGCGTGGTGGTAGTGGAGGACAGCAGGCTAGCTGACGCGGGCGGCGGTGGCAGAAATTCCACGAGGTGCTCGTGATCTTCTTCTCCATGAGCTTCCAGAAGTTCCGAGGTGCGTCTTCGCTGTTCATCGACGCTGACGAGATGCGCAGCTGCGCAAGGAAGCACAAGCGACCTCCCGCTTGCCTCACTCACTCACTCACTCGCTCGCAACGCGACGCGCGTCCAGGAAAGGAGAAGTTCCAGGCGCTCGACTCGCAGCCGATCCGACAGACCCTCGCGCAGCTCGAGTGGCTGAGCGTCGCGGAGCCGGCGCTGCTGCGTGTGGTGCACAGCCAGGTGCGCCGGATGATCGGCGCGACGTGCGGAGTCGAGTTCAGCGAGAACTACTTGGACCGCGTGGAGGGGTGGGCGTGGGAGGAGCTGCTGCCGTGGCTCGACGACCTCTTCCAGGCGACGACGCCAGGTAGTGGGAGGTCGGCGCAAGCATGGCGAGAGGTTATCTCGCAACACGTCCTCCAGGTCCTCCCACTAGCTGATGGAGCACGTGATGCTTGTCATCCGCAGTTTGAGAAACTGATATGCCGCATATTGTTCGCTTCGCTCTCATGAGTACAGGAGTTCGGATCTCTCCGCATCACGCAGCTCTTCGAGATCATCAAGGAGTACCCGGACAGGTAAGTTTGCATTTGTAGTTGAAGCAGTTATGAAGCGGCCCACACTCTGGGTGAAGCACCGTGTTCTCACTCGCGCTTCTTGGGATTCAGCATTCCAGCGCTCGAAGATCTCCGAGGCTGCCTTGAGCGCACGCACCAGCACGGCGAGCTGGTGCACGAGTTTCGCAGCGCGTTACTGTCTCGCTTGCTTCAGCCTGGCGCGAACACGTCCGAGATCTTGGACATCTACGTGTCGACCATCAAGGTTTATCATTGCATTCGTCGATCACCGTAGTTGCGCTAGGGGAGAGAACTCAGCGCGTCCATGCAATTGACAACAGGCGTTTCGGATCCTCGACCCGAAAGGAGTGCTGCTCGAGACGCTGAGTGAGCCTGTGAAAGAGGTCAGTGGGCTGTGCTGATGATGTTGTTGTTGTGAGGTGCTGGGTGTGTGAATCCAGAGATGATGGATGTGGTGCTTTTTTCTGCAGTACCTGAGGAACCGGAAGGACACCGTGCGATGCATCGTGGTGAGTTTGACCGACGACCAGCACGGTGACCTGTTCGAGGAGCTGCGCCGTAACAACATGCGGCTCATCCAGCAGGACGACGACAGCGACGACGATGAGGTCAGTTGTCAGTCAGTCAGTCGACGAATCACTCGAGAGCTGGTGTGCGCATCCGACAATTTAACCCGCTATCTGCGATGCCACGCACACCAACAGGATGCGTCGCCCGACGACTGGGAGCCCGATCCGATCGAAGCCGACCCCACCAAGACTTCGCGCAGTCGGAGTAGCGACGACATCCTTCGCGTTCTTGTGCGTTCGCATTTGCTGTGTGTGTGTGCGTGTGCTTATCACGAAGTTCCATCTTGTCGCTCTGCTAGGCGCGCTGATCGGGATCCCTTGAGTACCTTCAGGTCAATATCTACGGCAGCAAAGAGCTCTTCGTGAACGAGTATCGCATGATGCTCGCCGACAAGCTTCTCCAGAACCTGGACTACAACACCGACCGCGACGTCCAGACGCTCGAGCTGCTAAAACTCCGCTTCGGGGAAGACAGTCTGCAGCAGTGCGAGATCATGGTGCGTGACATCGAGGACTCGAAGCGGATCAACGTGAACATCCAGTCGACGCTGGAGAAGCAGCAGCAGGAGACAGCATCGGATTCGGTGGCCGAGAACGGGGTGCTGCCTATTGATGCGACGATCGTGTCGCAGCACTTTTGGCCGCCGTTCCATGGAGACGACTTTGCGTTGCATCCGCGCGTGTTGGATGACATTGAGCGGTACAAAAAGGCGTATGAGGTGTTGCGGAACCCTCGCTCGCTGGCGTGGAACCCATCACTAGGCTCAGTGCAGGTAGATTGCGTGGATATGTTGCCGGCGGGTTGCTTGCAATTCGCTGATCATTGCACGCACGCTGCGCTTTGTATGCTTGCTTGTCGACTTGTGCTCTGTTGCTTTGCGTGTTGCTGTTGAGCCAGCTGTCGATCGAGCTCGAAGGTGTAGAGCGCGACTTCACTGTGTCTCCAGTTCAGGCGTCGATGATCCTGCATTTTGAGAACCGAGGTGAGTTTGACGTGTCCGCTTGCTCACAACACCCAGATGTGCGCGCTTTACAACCGACTGATCGTATTTCGCGAATGTACGCTGCTTCTTTAGATCAATGGGACGTCGACGAGCTCGCAGCGACGCTAGAGATCAGTGACGACGCCTTGACGAAGCACGTCTCCGTGTGGATCAACCACGGCCTGCTAGCGTTCTCGCCCGACCGGAAAACGCTGCTAGCGTCCACATCGTTCCAGGACTCTCGCTACGATGGTGATGGCGGCTTGATGGATGAGATGGAGACTGCGGTGTCGTCCGATGCGCAGGAAGCCGAGGAGCTCAAGATGCTGGAGACATACATCGTGGGGATGCTGTCGAACTTTGGCTCGCTGCCGATCCAGCGCATCCACAACATGCTGTCGACGTTCGCGAGAAGCGGAGCACAGCCCTGTGCGTGCTCGTTATTGAGTTCTGTGTGCATGTGTGTGGTGTCGTTGACGACGTTTATCTCGTTTCGGAGCAGATGACAAGACGATCTCGGGCCTCGCAGTCATCCTAAGCAAGCTCGTGGACAGAGGCAAGCTCGAGCTGGTCGGCGGGCAATACCAGCGAGCCAAGTGAAATGCAAGTCTTGTTGGCAAGAGGAGGAACACTCAAAACATGAACGTGGTCATTTGGTATCATTTCGCAAAGTCTGCCTCCCAAGCGTCAGTTAGCTCGATAAACTCAACAGCAAGCGACAGCTCGTGCACGTGCTCGTACTCGTACTTGTACTCGTACTCGTGCGCACACACGAGAGAGAAAGCAGCTACGATGGCGAAGATCACGAGCTTCATGCGCGTGACGAAGACGCACAAGACGGCCGAGGACGCGAGATGCAAAGTCGGCGTCGGCAGCCCCACAGCGAAACCGAAGCACGCCGCCGCAGCTTCCATCGAATCGCTTGTGGGGTCGCCGCTCAAGAAGAAGGACAAAGAAGAAGAAGAAGAAGAAGAGCTGGTGGATGCGGGCGGTGGTCACATCCCCGTGTTCACCTACAAGGCGGGTAGCAGTAGCACTTCGAGTGCTGGCGCATGATTCGAAGTAGGAGACCTGAAGTCGGAAGCTAATCTGCGACTCTCTCTTTCTCTCTCTCTCTCTCTCTCTCTTGCCTCAATACTAGCACAGGTGGTCAAGTACGTGCGCAAGGGGCAGGGTGGGCGCCTGTCGAAGGAGCTGCGCACAGTCGTCCAGTACATCCAGGTGCATCTCTGCGTGTTTGTGTCCTGCTGACAGTGCGCTCGATCTGCAAATGAAGCGAATGTGGACGCACACGGGGATACTACTCGCCTGCTGTTTGCGGTGATCGATGGCAACGAACGCAGACGCACTACGAAATCCCGGGCGACTTCGAGCGGAGCCACAAGGTAGTCAGACCCGATGCTCTCGTGCTGTACTGCGCAGCTGCCAAAAGTTCTGTTGGAACTCTGCAGTAGCTGGAGGGACTGACAGCGCGACCTGTTTGTTGGTGCAATGACTGTGCAATGTATAGTACGGACCACACAGCGGGATGACGTTCGAGAAGCGGCTGGTGCGAGCGTATTTACGCAAGCTCTTGGAGTGCAATAGCGATGATCCTGCGCGCAAGCACCAGACCACCCCGGAGGTCATCTGCATCACGTGCGCGAAACTGGGCCATAGGCACCGAGAGTGTCCCGACGGGTTCTAGCCGTCGAACGGAACACGTCGTGCGTGCTTTGTAAGTGGGAGAGTGTCCGTGCAGACAGGAAGAGGGGAGCGAGGTGCGGCATGCGCGACGTCAACACCGATTGACTGCGAAGACACAGCGAGCGACTCGATGGCGAGACGTCTTGCCATGTGAGCGAGCAACGGCATCCGTGGTACTCCATGTCGCGCCAAGCGAACAGGTTACCAAGAAGCGAGAGTTAAGAGAGACGAGCAGCACATGCGGAACGCTCGAGAGCTCCCTCGCTCTGATCAATCAGTCTCCGTTCCGTGTGCATGATTCCGAGGTGTTTGCGTGGCATCGTTTGCAGTGATGCCGGATTCGGAAATGCGCGCTTGGATAAGTGAAGCGCGCGCAGGTGTGAGAGAAGATGGGCGAAATGGCTGCCTCCTGCAGCGGCGATCTCCGTCTCATTGCGGTACTGGAGTTGCCGGCGACAGCAACGTCCGAGAGCTCTTCCAAGTTGCCAGTCACCACTAGCGTGAACTAAGTAAGCGCCTTGATGGTCTTCAGCATTGCAGGTTCCGTAATGGCTGCTGTACTCACTTTCTATGCACCCTTGGCTTTTATCACTATTGCCTTTTCTGCTGTTTCGTGATCACGAAGAACACACATCACAACACCAGAACACTCACTCCAGCAACAGCAGCCGCCTGTAGCAGCCGCGCCGCCGCCTGCACAAGCAGCAGCATGGGCGACGACGACGCCGCCGCGGACTTCGAGGCGGCCGCCAAGCAGTCGTGGCAGTCGTTCTCCACGCTGCGGCGCTTCGTGAGTGAGGCCGGGCGCCTCGAGAACGCCAGCTGGCGCCTCTGGCACATGCGCCGCCTCAGCGGCGGAGGTGGAAGCGCAAGTCTGCGCAAGAGCAGCAGCATGGGCTCGCTGGCGGCCGCCTCTGGTCCTGCCGCGCCGCACGAGACGCGTCTGCCGCGCTGTGTCTACTGCGAACTCCACGCCGCGCACCTGAGCTGCAACGGCTGCTGCCACGACGTCTACTGCGTCGCGTGCTTCAAGCTCGTGCACAAGAAAGGCCACCTCGCGACGCACACGGCGGTCAAGATCAAGGAGGTGCGTGCGAAGGTAGTGGATGTGGGGCATAGCGCGCCGCCCTCAGCAACTAACTCGACCTTACGGACGCTGTGCACAATGCAGCTGCTCACACAGCACAGCCTGGAGCAGCTGGACGAGCAAGCGGACACCGCCGCCGCCGCCACCACAACCACCCCCGCCGCTGTCGCCGCGGCCGCGACCGTGACGGCCACCTCCGTGGCGTCGTCCTCCGAGAGCCAGCCGGACGTGGAGCCGGGCGAGGTGTCGGCGAGCGAGAGCAGCAGCGGCAAACCCGGAGCCAAGACCAAGCCTTGGGAGGTCCAGATGGACATGCTGCTCCAGCGCCTGATGCTCAACAGCATGCACACGGACGGTGACATCAGCATGCACAACATCGACAGCCGGGACTCGCTCGGCACTGCGGACTCGGCCGCGTCCTCATTCGTGTCTGACCTCGCGATAGAAGAAGACGAGACGCCTCCTCCTCCGCCGCCGCCGACGAAGACCAGTGCGCGCAAGAGTAGCATCGCGGAGGCGGCCGATGCGCCACAGAGCTGGGATAACAATGCGGTAGAGAGATCCAACCAGGCAGCCGTTGCGGCGGCAGTGCTGGTCGCCGGTCGCCACCAGCAGAAGCGCACGCTCTCGTTCGACGGACTACCACCGCCAAGCACCGGTGGGCCCGCTCCCGCCGCCAAGAAGAGCAGCAACTCGGCGTCACCGACGCCGATGACACCACCGGAGCCGCCGTTCCCAACAGACCTGCCGCTGTTCCCTGCGCCGCCAACGCTGCCGCGCACGAAGAGTAAGAAGAAGAACTCGGTGTGCCAGAACTGTAGCGGTAACCACATCACCATCGACTGTCCGCTGCTGGCGAGCTCGAGCATGCCCGGCAGCAGCAGTGGCGCCGGCGTGTCCGGTGCTGGCGCCATGGGAGTCGACACGGTGCTGCGCAAGTGCTTCACGACGATCCACAATGACAACTTGTCGAACAGCACGCACGCGTTCCTGGGCGACGAGATTAGTGTGCGCGGTGGTGGCCACTTCGCCAAGGGCCAGTGGGGAGCAGGAGCTACTGCCACTGCTACTGGTGGTGGCCGCGATTTGTCGCCGATGCTGTCGTCGTTTGGCATGAACCCGATCGCAGAGGACCTGTCAGGCGATACAGACGCAGATGACACGCTACCTGTTCTCCTCTCGCTGACCAGCAACAACAACCCGTCGAGGTTGTCGGAGCGCAAGTGGGACTGCAACACATGGCTAATCTCGAGTTTGGCGACAGAGCTCCCGCAGGAGGCGTACGAAGCTGTCCGGGCAACAGAGAAGGCGTCCTCCGATCCGCTCACGCATGCGCACACGGAAGAGACGCAGTGGCACGCGCTTGCAGGTTGGGTAGCAATGAAGGAGCCAGGCAGGAAGTGGTGCAGGCGGTATCTGTCTCTGTATCGGAACGGACTTTGGGAGTTCCTCGACGACAAGGACACAAGTCGTCCGATTGGGTTCGCGAACCTCTCGGAGGGCTCCGTGCACGAGCACCAAGGCACAACACTCGAGTTCGCGGTCAAGTACTATCGCCAGTCGTCGCAGATGTCGGCGCGCAACGAGTGCTGGTTGCAGTTCGAGAGCGAGAGCGAAGCTGCAACGTGGCGCGAGAAGCTGAGTGTCGCTGCGCGGTTGCAGGTCGACGATCTGTTTGACTTGGCGCCAGATACTGGGAAGGATGCGCCGGAGTGCTACGAGCTGGGCAAAGGGCGATTCTCCGTCGTCCGACGCGCTTGCAGGAAACAACCGTCTTCGGGTAGTGAACGCGACACCCCGGCTGCTGGGCACCAGCAGTGTGCACTCAAGATCATCGACAAGAACGTGTTCTGGGATCTCGTTGCACACGAAACCGAGCGTGAAGACACACTGGTTCGAGAAATTTTGACGCAGAGCGTGCTCACGGTGCGGTCAACATCCCAGTACTGCCCGGTGATCCGGTTGCTGTCGCTCTTCGAAACGCGAAGCCTGCTGGTGTTGGAGCTGGAGCTGATGCAGGAAGGCGACTTGCACGAAGAGATCGTGACGAACAGCGCAATTGACGAGATCCGCGCGCCGTACCTGGTTGCCAGCCTCGTGAAGGCGATCGAGTACTGTTTGCAGAACGGCATCGTGCACCGAGACGTCAAGCTGTCAAATATTGCGCTCGATTTTTGCAAGGGTCCGAAGGGGAGGCGGTACGTGTGTGTGTGTATATGTGCTGTGCATGAATGCAGGGGTTGGTGTTGATGAGCACTCGGTTTCTTCGTCATCGTTGATATCTAGGTACTCGGTCATCAAACTGGCCGACTTTGGTATGGCTGCGTTTATCGAGAGCGACGGAAGACTCAAGGGCAGGTCGGGAACGAGCGATGTAGCGCATGTGATACATCGGGACAGGAGCTTATCAGTGGACTGACTTTCTGGCCTGCGCGGTCCCAACTGCTGGCTGCATGGTATGGTGGCTGACAGATGCGGGACGCCTGGATTTGTGGCGCCGGAGATCCTGACGGCCGGAAAGGGCGAGTCGTATCCGAGCGGGGTCGATATGTTTTCCGTCGGTGTCGTCACGTACACGATGCTGTGCGGGTACGAGCCGTTCTTCGGCGTGAACGACGAGGAACTCATCCAGATGAACAAGTCAGTCGAGTACGAGTTCGAGGAGCCTGAGTGGGCAAACATCTCGGACGAGGCGAAGGATCTGGTACGACCACCCATGGTGCTTAACGGCGGTGATGTGAAACTAACGCAGCTTGTTTCACTCCTGCTGTATTTTTTGCTGTGCCTCCTGTGCGAATGCGCGTACGAAGATCACGCTGATGATGGAGAAGGACACGACGAAGCGGATAACGCCGCAGGAGGCGCTGAAGCACCCGTTCCTGTACGACGCGAGCGTCCTGCTGGACGACATTCTTCAGCCGGAAGCCCAGGTCTGCGGCATTCGATTGCTGTAGAGTGGCAGAAGAGGAGCGGATCGAGTGAGAGAGAAGAAGGGAGAGCGTGAGAGAGAGAGTCGAAGGAGGATCGCGTTGCTAAGATGTTGAGGATTTGGTGGGGGAAGGAGAAGAGCGCATCAGTCGCGTTCGCCTTGTCCTCCTTCTGCACATACAGACACCAACCACATGGTCAAGACGACAGCAGCATCGCCGTCGTATGTAGTCTTGTTGGTGTGTGCTAGTCTAGGACGTCGTGTTAAGGTATGCCTCAAGCGGGAAGTGCAGGAACCTGGCGGTCTCATGCACGAACCGCGAGTCTGCGAGACACCGGAACTTGATGTCGTCGAGCATGTTGGGCGGCGACGTGCGTTGGAACAGCTGCATTCGCACGAGCGTAGCAAGCTGCACACACATTTACGCATCGACACATCGGGTCAGACGCACTCCCGCACCAAACCTGCTGCTACCGCCAACACGACTCATACAGGCAAGCCTGAACTCACGTGGATGAAAATGTCTTCGCGCGCCTCGATTGCGATGAAGTCGTCGCTGAGGTCAGCAGTTGCTTCCGCGCGTAGGTTGAGGTAGATTGCGAGCAGGCGCTGCAGCGTGAAGATGCGCGGGCCGATGAGCAGCTGGCTGATCTGCTCGGCCGCAGACGCACTCGGCTGGCCCGTCTTCTTCGCACGTTTGACGCGTCGCGCACCGCCGGACGATGCGAGGAAGTTCGTGTCGGTGTCTTGCGGGTTGAAGGACGCGAGGAAGCCCGCGATGACGAGCAGCCGGCAGCTGCGGCTCAGGTCGCCGCACGCGATCGTGTCAGTCGGGTCGCCGCCGCTACGCTGCAGCTTGTCGTGTCCGAAGAGGTGCCTCCGGCGCGATTTTTCGAACGCGCTCGCACGCTCGTTGGTCGCACGCACCAGCTTCTTCATATGCTTGTCCGCAGTGGCAGCTTTCGGTGGAAGTGGCGCATCGTCCACAAGCGCTGCTGTAGCGGCGGTGGGTCCTTCGATGGTCACGAGTGAGAAGTACGCCTGAAAGTCCGGCAGCAGGTGCACGACGGTGCGCCGGAACTCGAGCCAGTCACCCTGCGACGCCGGCACGAGGCTGTTCAGATGCAACAGCCAGCGGCGGAACACGCGCGCGACCGGCTGCATGCCGAGCTGTTCCACGAGAATGTCGGCGACTTGCTCTGCAGTTGGTGCAGCGAAAGCACGGATATCAGGTTAAGGTATCAGATATCACGAAGGATACCATGCCGAAAGGGACAAGCGCTGCCTGCACGTACCGTCCGTGTAGGGGGGGAAGTGGATGTATACTGGGAAGAAGGACGACACCAAGCGGTCGAACTCGAGTGACATGGCACGCGTGACGAGGATCACCGAGACCTCCCACGTCACGTCCGAGAACATCTATGCGCCACACCCACCGCCGTCAGCGCTCGGTAGACTCGGCGGCAAAGAAGAAAAAGCACACACATACAACGACGCCACTCACGTTGACGTACGCGAGCTGTTCGTTGATCGTGAAGATGCACGTGAGCAGCGGCGCGAGTCCTCGCTCCAGCAGTTTGTCCACCTGGTCGAGCGCCAGGTACACCACACGCTTGCGCTGTTGCTGACCACCGTCGCCTTCAGCGAGCGCCGTCGACGCCGCCGTCACCGTCACGAAGTTGTCGAGCGCCTTGACGAAGCTGAGGAAGTTGAGCGCGCCGTCGCCCTCGAAGCGCACGCGGCCACGAGCAGCGTCGGCGTCGCGCTGCTGCTGACGCCGCCGCTGAATCGCGCGCGCACGGCTGGTGCGAGCAGCGGCGCTCAGCACGTCGCCACTGTCACCGACGTCTGAGCTGTCGTCGCTGCAGTCGCTGGCGTCGTCGTGTTCTTCTTCCTGCTGCTGCTGCTGCTGCTGCTCCGGCGCGCCGTCGATCGTGAGCTCAGCCGCCAATTCGTCGTCATCAGCGTTACAGTCTGCATTGCCGCTGTGACTGCCGTTCGCCCTGCGAGTACCCGTGTGCAGCTGCGCTAGTACCTCGCGATAGAGCTCCGGCGCCGAGTACACGGCCGTGCAGTCGACGAGCGCCGAGAGGTCGGCACTCTGCCGCAGCGCCTGCGCCACGCACGCGCTCTTGCCGGTGGACGCGCCGCCGTAGACGACGACGAGCGGCGACGGCGCCTCGCGTATGCGCTCGCCGCGCTCGTTGACGACCGCGCGCAGCGCCGCCACAGCGCCGAGCGCTTCGAGCTCGCGATCGCGCGCACGAATGCTCATTGCAATGGTGAATATCAGCTATCACCGAAAAAAAGGCTTTTCGCCGAAAACAAAACAATTGTGGCCAATCACCATCCTCCGAGGAATGGATTTCCCCCAATGAGGAACGAGGATCGCAAGTCAGAGGACACCGTTGCGCTGCTGGACCGCGGCGCGAGCACGAGCGCGAGTCTGGGCGAAGTGCGAGAGAGGGAGAGCGGAGAATGGAGGAAGGTTCGAGTCTTTAAAGCGGTGTGTGTGAGTATGTGTCGTGTGCGCTGCGCTCGCTTCACCATCGGCGGCGCGAGAAGAGCTTCATGTAAAAGTACGTGGCAAGGAAGACGAGCACGACAGCGAGGATGAGCGCCATGGACGTCTTGAAGCCGATCGCCGACGCCTCGTACTGCTTGAGCACCGCATTCTCGCGGGCGAGTAGCGTCGCGTTCGACTCGGCGCTCTGGCCAACCGCGTCCAGGATCGCCACGTCCTCGATCAGCGACTGGTTGATCGTCTGCGAGCGCTGCTTGAGCTCCTTCGCGAGGTTCACCATGTCGGACTGGATCGCCTCCTGCTCCTCCCGCG
>JAASFW010000706.1:0-12833 GCA_023334005.1 Globisporangium orthogonon
AGTGCAAGCCGCTCCTTATGTTCGTGGCTCGTTTTCTGGTGAAGACGTGCCGCGTCCATAGACCTGATCGGCACGGCAGACCCTATGAGACTCTCGAGTATCGGAGCAACGAGCGAAGCTGCCAAGCAGGACGAACGTACGAGAAGCACTGCCCGCACGCGGGATGACCACACACAAATGCGCGAGCAGTGCGAGTCGTGATCTCGATGATGTCCTCGCGGCGGTGTTCTTTCGGGAGTGTCTGCGTTCTCATATTAATCGTGCATCACATAATCAGCACCAAGGCGCACGTAGACGACACGCCAGCTCCCAAGCCACCACGATGTACCTTGAGCTCGTAGATTAGTCGATGGAGATCCTGCGAAGACTGAACTCGGTGCTCGACTTCTTTTAGCGCTAGATCGTCGCGAGAGTATCGCTCGCTCCTGCTGTGTGTCGAAATCCCTTCATTTGTCGTCTCCGGTCGTTGTTGGATGTCGTTTTGTTCGGATATGACATCCGGTAGCTCTTGACGCGCTCTCGCACCAGGTGAATGCTGAAAGCCCAACTCAGTCATTCGTTTCTCGATTATTGCCGCTCTTTGAGGCATCGGCTTTGGCATATCCACATTCACCCTTTCTTGCTGGATGAACCCGATCTCGTGCACGTAAGAGCTGCATGTTCCCGTTATCTGTGCGTTGTTTCCGCCCTTGTAGGTCGCTGATGAGTGCGTTCCGTACTTAATATCATCGACAACTTGAAGCCACGTTGTGGTGAGCAGCGTCGAGTTACGGAACACAAAGTTTACGAATGCGCTGTCGTCTGCCAGCAGATCAAACCCTTTTCGATCATCGCGAAGGCGCTCGACAAGTTCGCCCACAGTTTTCGCTGCCTTATCCTGATCAACGCCGTTTGACGCCACTGGAGAGTCGTGCTTTCCAGCAAGCTTTGCAGCTCGGATCTCTTTCTTCAAGCGATCGATTGCGATCTGGATGTGCCTGCCAACAGACTTTCGTTGTTCTGGCGGTGGTTCCATTCGATCAGCGTGAGCGATAGCTTTTAATCGACTTGCTCGCACACGTTGCTCGTTGTAGATCCGCACACCGTGAACTGTTACGAACGCCTGCGCAGCAGCCGTTTACAGACACGTTTGAATAGCTGTCAACACCATCGTCATTGTTCACGAGTCGATCGATGATAACGCGAAAGCTTACCGGCACGTACTCCACGTCGAATGTTGTTCCGCACTCTTGACCATCCACGTGATCGTTGATGCGGACGATCTTTGCTTGATGGTATGCGTTTCCGTTTTTACTAGCGTTAAACACTGCAACTCGCACGATCGAGCCAACTGGAAACACAGCCTTCACAACCGAGATGCTTTCTCGTTTCGGTGAGTTTCTCTTCGTGGTACTGGGATCCTTTACTGTGGTGGCGGAGGATGATGATGCCTTCTCAATTTGCTCTTGCTGTCGTTTGTACTGCTCTCGTCGCTCATGGGTCAAACTCCACGCTCGCAACCCGTCCCGATCCTTGATGAGATCCAAGATGTACTGGTACTCGTATGCAAAGCCTCGCACAGCCTTGATATCGTGAACAATCGGCTTCATGTGAAGGCGTCTGTCTTCGTGGTAGTTGTACGACGGCAGGATGTAACCGTATCGCTCCTTGCCGACAGTCATGCTGTCGCTGCTTTGTCCGGTCGAGTCAGTCGAGCCAATTCCGATCCACTCCCAACGCCGCACCATATTCAGCCACTGCTCGTTCGCCCGTAGGCGACCAAGGTAGCCGCGAAAGAGACGCTGGATAGTCATCGCGCCGTAGAGCATCCTAATTCGCCGGCTCGGATACGCGTACGAGCGTGACGGCTGCGCCAGTACTAAGACCTTTCCATATTCAAAGCCGCTCTTCGTGTTGACAAAGCTCGTCACGCGCAGAATTCCTGGGTCCTCCTTCCACATATGACGTGTCAGCCATCCTCGAACACGCTTCTGTATGCACAGTGCACTGTGGTAACGCTTCTTGACGGTCTCGTAGTACCGGTGTCGTCGCCATTGCCGCTGGATCTTGACTGCACCCCAGAAGGATTGCAAGCGAAGCGCAAACTCGAGTGCTTTTACCTCTTTCTGCTTCTTCCACCGCAGCATTTGTGCACGAAGCAATCGACGCGCGCGAAGTCGCCGGAAAGTCTCCAACTTCTCCTCCATCTCCCGTAAGTTCTCATCGGCTTCTCGCTGCAACCCTTTCATATACTCCATTTCTTCTCGGAACGCCCACGCGAGGACGCGCTGTCGGTAGCATCGATAGTTGCGCTGTATACGGATCGAAGCACGCAACTCTCGACAACGTTTCCGAGCCAAGCCACCGCGCACGACTCGCTGCATTGTCGGCACCGCGCGTTGAACGTCTTCAAGTTCATGGCGGAACTTCTGGCGACCCAAGTATCCGCGAACATACTTCTGAAGCACTTGACTCGCTCTAATCCGTCTGAACGCTGCGTGCTCGTACCGAAGCGCTCGCACGCGTCTCCGAGCGCGGTTACCGCGAAAGATCCGTTGGATGCGGATCGCGACAACGCTCGCGCGTCGGGTGAATTGAAATCGCCAAATCAACTCTCTCAGAGCCGTCGACACCGGGTGGGGGCTGTCCAGGATAGAGGATACGACGAACTCGACTCGGTTCTTCACGAGCGAGCCGATGAAAGTAATAGTTTGCTTCACGAGTCCATCTTGATTCTCGACCTGTGCTCCTAGTAAATCGTGTTGAGCGATACCATCTGCTGCTTCGGCGTGTCGTGGCGGTGGCAGACGCTCTGGAGCAAGTGGATGGCGCGAAATGACGGACACCGACGGATCGCGCCTGCACTCTTTGATTCCAGGAACGTCGAACTCCGAGTCCACAAGCACGCACGATCCTCGCGCTTCGTAGCTCAGGGTGCTCAAATGTGCCTCGAGGTGGTTGCGACACATTCCGAAGGCGTTGAGGCGATCGAGTGGAGGACATAGCTGGTCTTTCTTGTTCTTACGGCCGTACTCTTTGACGCACCGTGGAGCGTGGAAGCCACAGAATGAAAGGTACGAACCACTCAAGGTGGGATGCATCAGCACGCGGTTCGAACAGCGCCAGACGTACGCTTTCTCCGAGTGCTCCTTCTGCCACGTGCAAACACTTTTCGCCGTGAACTTCGTTGCTTCGTCCTGTTGGTTGCCTAGCTTCTTCGACGTCAGCAGCACTCCTCGCTGCACGTCACGCCGAAGGTCTGTCACACGAACACCCGGAATCTTTGCCGCCATGACTCTCGGCGGGGTCTTTTGCAGCGTGCCACGCTGTGTCGTCGCTGTCGCTTCGTAGCAGGTCAAGCAGAGCCCGAACTCGTTCGCGACCTCGATGACTCTGCTTCTCTCCATCGGGTGGCTCGAGTGTGTGCATTCTCGAGCATGCCATCGACAGTACTGCTTCGACTTTGCTGACTGTTGTGCTTGCTGCGAGCTCGCATCTTCAGACGGTTTGGCAAGCTTCTTGGTGACTGGAGGATCGTTCACGCAATGGTACATCTTGCCTCCAATCCGATCTCTGGTGTGGCAGCAAGTGATTGTCACGAAGCATACCGATCACACAGAAGCTTGCATATGACTGCTACTGTAGCGTGAGGGATCACGCACCTCCAGCAGCACTGGCTCGAGCTTTCGTCCTCAGGAAGCGACGATCCTACTTCTCGGCCTCGCAGCATGCCACCCATTTCCTGCTCCATCGCGGTTTGGACGTCCACGAATCGCGCTTTGAGCGCATCTTGCGTGCTGCCGTCCCGCTCGACTCTCGCCTTCACGGCCGCGTTCGTGCTTGCGACGCTCTGCTTCCACGTCCACTTGCCTTCGGCCTCTGCCTCGCGCTTCTTGGCGTTCCATTCAGAGAGCGTGAAGGCGTCTTCTCCGTAGCCCTCTAGCGCGTCGCGGAGCATGCGCTTCCCTTTCGTCTTGGCACGTGCTGCTGCGAGTGCCGTCGACATGGTACTGACTACTCTACCGCGAGGCAGCTACACGTTCGCCAACGAACTCCCTGCGCCGCCTGGTAGCGCACACGACGACAGACAACCAGCAAAATAGCGAGTATAATATCGTCTCTCATTATCAAGCGGTTAATGCGCGTCGCCGCTACTGGCGCCGAACTAAGCGCTTGCGCTCACCCAACTCGTCGGACGGATCCGGCAGCGCCGTCGAAGCAAAAGTAATTGCAGATCGGCTCGTCCTTCTGGGAGATCGCCTTCACGACCTCCTGGCCGAGAATCCCGGCCAGGATCGCGCACACAGGGACGAGATCCGCTCCCGAGACCCGAGCCAGCGCGCTGTGTCGCACCATAGACACACAACATCGAAACACACACATGCATCTGCAGTCAGAAGCAGCAGAAGCTGAAGGTTAATGCCTTCATCCATTGCCACACGAACTCGAGGTCTTCGGCGGAGAAGAAGTCGCGGGTCAGCCCCTGCGCCTCCAGCTGCGCCTGCGCGAAGGCGACGAAGTCACGCGCGTTCGCAGCCACCGCGTCTGCATCCACACTCTTCTGTGCGCAGTACTCCTGGAGCACTGATGGCCGTACATGTATACCCATCACGGGTGATGATACTAGTGTCAGATCAAAATGCCCACCACCACCGCCTGACCTGAACTGTCGTGGACGTACGCTGGTACTTGACGTAGACGCGCGGGATCTGCGGCCCTCGCTTGCGCGCGCTCTGCAACGAGCTCCACTGCACCGCGTTCGCCTCCGCGAGTGACGGGAACTGCACCGACGTGGCGTCGTTCGTCGGGGCTGGCGCGGCGTTATCGCCGCTGCTCGTCGGCGTGCGGCGGTATACGTGCTTGCCGAGGTCCGCGAACACGACGCCGTCGAAACCGAAGGCGCTCGCGGCGTAGAACGCGATGCCGCGCGCCTGCGCGAGCGCGTCCAGTCGGAGCTGCATGTGGTTCGTCAGCCAGCCAGTTTAGATTCTCTACAGCAGTAGTAGGGAGACGCACCTGCGTCTGCTTGCCCGCGCCCACGAGGCAGATGGCACTGAACGTGTGGAAGAACTCGTCGGCGAGCGCCGCAAGCGGCGTCGTCTCGCAGCGCACGCGCACGAGCGGGTTGAGCTCCTCAGCCTTCTCGAGCGCCACCTCCGCGCGCTGCCTCCCTCCACATCACATCCACAACTGTCACTCGGCGCCCCCTCTCTCTCTCACACACACACATAAGTCAGCGACTGCAGCGAAAGTGACGCACGTTGCGGCCAACGTCGTCATCCGAGAAGAAAAACTGCGCGGCGACGGCGCGCGGCGTCACGGCATGCGGGTCGTGCACCGTGACATTGAGCCCCGCGAGCACGAGGTTCTTCACGAGCTCCGAGCCGAGCGCCGAGAGCCCCGACACGAGCACGTGCGAGCTCTGGAGCCGCTTCTGCGCCTCCACGCCCCAGAGCCGCATCTGCCGGTCGTACACGGCCGCCTCCGCGGCGCTGAACGTCGTCGGCTCCGTCGCTTGCTCCGCCATTGTATCTCGTCCTGCTTAGCTACTTCGATTATGTGGACAGGTCGTCGCACTGTGGCGAATCGGATATGACAGGTCGAGAGATCATGAGGAAGACAACAAGCTGCTTGCTTCCACTCCACCGACGCAGCTCCTACAGACATCCCGAGCCGATCGATCTTCGGCGGTCTCTACGCAGCCGCCGCAGCGTTCTTCTGCTCCCGGGAGAACTTGCTCGCGGAGGTGAGGAACGGACAAATCTCCAGGAGCGTCAGCAGCGCCGTCTCCTCCATGTACGCGCCGCCCACATCGTCGCCGACTGCCTCGAGCACGTCGTAGTTGAGCTCGAGCTGCTCTGGCTCGCCCTCGCGCGAGCTCGCGCCCAAAATTGCCGTACGCTCGCACTCGAACGCCGGCTCGAAGACGCTCAGCAACCGGTTGACATTGTCGAAGCCGCGCCCCAGCATCCCGTCGCTCGTCTGGTCGGGCGAGAAGAAGCGGAAGAACAGGTGCATGAACACGCCCAGTCCTGTCGAGAAGTTCGCCCAGTGGCTGCCCCGGTCCACACTGTCGTCAGATAGCAACGAGGTGTCGATCTCCGTGCTGTCCAAAGAGCAGCGCGCGAGCTCGCTGAGTGCGCTCGGCCATGTGTGCAGCGTGACCGAGCTGAACGCGAACACTTTGCCGAACATGTGCGCGCAGTGGTTCGCCACATACCGCGTCTCGGGGTCGAAGTGGTTCGAGCCGACGTGCACGAAGTGGGTCAGCGAGATCCCGCGCTCGCGAGCCGCAGCGTTCTGCTCCTCCAGTGCGTTCCGAATCGTGTGGATCGCTGAGCGGCCCGGGAACTCCGGAGTCAGCAGCAAGCTCGCGCGAGGTCTCTCGCACTCCGCGCTCTCCCCCGCCTCTTCCTCCTCTTCGAACTCGATTGCGATGGTCGCGCGTGGCAGCCCTTGCCGGTGGAAGATCTCCGCGATGCAGCACTGTGTGAGCAGCGCGCCGAGTCGGATGCGGTTCAGGGCCGCCTCGTCCGAGTTGTCGACGCCCTCAGGCGCGTCGAAGCCGCGCGTATCGTCCGGACGTTTCTGATAATGGAAGCGCGCAATGTTGTTCGCGGGTGGACGCGTGTAGCGGATCGCGAGCTCGTACACCAGCGTCCCGCAGACGCGCAGCTCGATCGTGTGTCTGCCGGGCCGCGGGAGCAGCGCAAACGCCTTGAAGTGGCCTGTCTCCGGCACCGTCGGCCACGCGAGTGCAGCGGAGACCGCGGCGCCTCGCACGGAGGCAACGATGCTGTGCGGAGCTGAGGCGTCGGTGCCGCCGCTGGCGAGGACGCGGCCCTCGATGAGCACAAGCGGGAACGTGATCCGCTCGTTCGCACGCAGATTCGTGACCTCTACACGTACCGCAGGGGCGCCGGTGGTGGCGGTGGCGGCGCTGGTGGCGGAGGCGGAACTCATCTTTCCTGCACGTAGTAAATTGTGGAATGATGTGAATGATGACGATGCTACCTGATTCTGGGGACAATCACTCTAGGCTGCTGGCGCGCTCATGCGCGGCTCGAGGCTGCTGCTGCGTCGCGTTCGCCGCGAGACGATCCACGCGCACTTGGCGATCAGCGCGTCGACTGACATGTCGTCGAAGCACAGGCCGTCGCTCTCGTCGTTGCTGGCCCCGGTGACGTCAGAAGACGATCCCATCTCCATCACTGCCCCAATGTCCAGGAACGCGAACCGCCCGTCGCCGATTGGTCTCGAGAACACCGGGGACGGAGTTGCGGGCTCAAACACCGCGAACAAGCGGCTGAGCGCGCGAAAGTCCGTCCTCATGACGCCGTCGCGCTGCTGCTCGAGCCCGAAGCTGCTCCCCAGCAGCTGCAGCAGGCGGCTGGAGCTCGAAGCGAACGTGCTCCAGCAGCACCCACCGCCTCGTCCGCCGGTGACGCAGCCACGCGGGAACGTTCGGTGCAGCTGGAAGCGCGTGGCGTCCAGACAACTCGCAGTTAGCTCGCTGAGAGCCCGCGGCCATGTGTGTAGCCTGCAGGAGTCGACCACCACCAGGTTGCCGTCCGCAAGCTCCCTGTGATCGAACATCTCGCGCGTGCTCAAATCAAAGTGCGTGCCGCCGAGAATGACGACATGCTTGACGAACACCTGTTCGTCGCCGCTGTTGGCACTACTGTGTTGGTTGACTTGCGGCGTCTCGGTCCTCAGAACGTCCTGACGAAGGTGCATCAGCAACTCGTCGTCGTCCATGACACGCGCGTGGGTGCTTGAGAATTGCGACCGCAGCACATGGACAAGCGGCAAGCCGTCGTCTCCGAGCTCGAGTGCAAACGTGCGTCTGGTGCCCCCAGAGCGGCGTAGTAGCTCCGCGAAGGCGGTCTGGAGCAGCAACGCTCCGAGCTTGAGGCGGTCGACCGCGGCGTTGTCCGAGTTGTCAACACCTGGAGGCGCGTCGAAGCCCTGATTGCTGTCCCACGGCTTCTGGTAGTGGAAGCGAACGACGCACTTTGCGTGTGGCGGCGCGAAGCAGATGCTGAGCTGCGCCGTAGCAGATGTGACGTGCATGAGAAGCTCGTACCTTCCCGGCTCCGGGAGCAGCACGAATGCCTTGAAATGACCTGAGGACGGCGAGATCGGCCAGCAAAGCCCGCGACTCCTGCTGCTGCTGCTGTTGCTGTTATTAGTGGTGTTGGTATGGGACGCCAGCACCGGACTGTCGTTCATCAGCCATGCAGACACCTGGATGTACTGCACCGCGCTGGAAGTGCGCTGGCTGACGCCACTCAGGCTCTGGTGCTCGACCCGGCCCTCGAGCAGCACGAGCGGGTGCGTCACGACTTCGTTCTCGTACACGTTCGTGATGACGATGCGAGGTCGTTCGCTGGCGTTCTCGTCGCTGCCACTGCTCCTGCTGTTGTGATTGCCACGAAGTGTCGCGACGTTCGGGTGCAGCGAAGTCGGCGCGTCGTGTCGCCGGCGCTCGACGACCTGCACGGAGCTGCAGACGCCGCCCATGATGCAGATCCGGAAGTGCGTCGATCCGCCGCGTGGTCCGGTGGCTCGCGGGGCGAAAGGGAGCGCGGAGCTGTCTGGCGCCGGCTGCTAGCGGCGACCGTCGTGGCCTCCAAGCGAAGCGTTGCGAACCTTTCGGGTGCACTTCAGGATCGCCAATGAGGTGCGTCACCTCATTTTCACGTGGGTCACACCATCTCGCAGCTTTTCTGAGCAATCGAGTCGAAGAGAACTGAACTTTATGATGTGGTCGCTGCTTGGCGCGGCGGCGGCCGTGCTCGCGATCGGCGCGGCGCTCGCGCTGACCCTGCTGCTGCTCTTCGGGCCGGGCATCGACACGCACAACCCGCGCGCAACTGGCCCGCTCACGGCCTTCGAGGAGGCGTTTCTGCGCGAGCACGTGGCGCTCGGCGCGGAGGAGACGGGCTTCCTCTCGCGCCCGCGCCCGCGCCGTCAGGTCGCGCGCCTCTTCTATCGCTTCTGGGTGCCCCGCCACCTGCCGTCGGCCGCGGACGCCAAGGGCGTCGTCGTCGTGCTCCACGGCATGAACTCGCACAGCGCGCGCAACAATACGTTCATGGTGGAGCTGCTGCGCGCAGGCTTCGTCATCGCCGGACTCGACCACGAAGGCATGGGCCGCTCCGACGGCCGCCACGGCTACTTCTCGAGCGTAGAGCTGCTCGCAGACGACGCCATCGCCTTCGTGGACTTTGTCAAGGAGAAGTTCAAGGGCTACAAGATATTCCTGCACGGCGGGTACGTTGTGGTGTGTCGTGTGCGTGGTTCCCAGAGCATCCGGCCATAGGTGCTCACAGCAACGCTCTTTGATGCACGCGTAGCTCGCTGGGTGGACTGCTGATCCTCACGATCCTCACGAAAGTCGGCAAGAACTTCGTGGACGGCGCCGTGATCCTGTGTCCCGCGGTGCAGATCCACACGACGTCGCGGCCGTCGGTGCTCGTGGAGAAGGTCGGCAAGCTACTGCGCACGCTCGCACCGAAGATCCCAATCGCGCGCGGCAACCGCGGACACAACAGCTCGCCCGAGGTCGCCGCGATCGTGGACGCCATGAAGCGCTCAGACCCGCTCTTCTACAACGGCCGCCTGCGCATCGGCACGGGACTCGCGATCCTCGACGCAATCGAGCACTTGCAGGACAAGTTCCACCTCATCGAGACGCCGTACCTGCTGCAGCACGGCCTGGCGGACCTGGTGTGCCACATCTCGGGCTCCGAGGCGCTGCACTTGAAGACGAGCAGCCTCGACAAGCAGTTCCGGTCGTACCCGGACGCCTCGCACGACCTCAGCAACGAGCCGCCGCACATCCGGGACGCGATCGTCAACGACTTCGTCGCGTGGCTAGAAGAGCAGGCCGCGAAGAAAAATTGAACATGGGAGGGAGGAAGATCGACGCGCATGCGCTGCTTGTGTGGCTTATAAGAAATCATATGCAGGGCGAGGTGAGGCTACTCCCAGGCTCTCGTCTTGTATGGGTGTGCAGCTCCCTCACACTGCAGAGGTGACCTGCCCGGCCGCCTTCATGCAGCACTTCTTGAGGATCGCGCGGCCGTACGGGATGAAGGACGCCCCGTACCAGAGCATGGCGCAGTACTGGGTGATCACGAGCAGCATCACGAGCGGCCCGGCGCGCGGGAAGCCGAAGGCGATGATGAGCGTGAGCAGCATCGCGCCGATCCAGATGCAGCACGCGACGCGGCGCACAGGCAGGCACATGACCTGGAGCTGGCGGCGCGGACCGACGAGGAAGAGCGAGCTGCCGATGCTGCAGAGGTTGCCGACCGTGTAGAAGAAAGCGAACTGCTTGAGGTGCCGGGGACCGCCCCACATCATGAGCGTCGAGAGGAAGCCGCAGAGCGCGCCGAGTGCGTAGCAGCCCACGGCGCCGTAGAGCCGCTGGCGCTTCGAGAGCGCGCACTCGTCCGCGATGTCGTCCAGCAGCCCTTCCTGCTCCTGGTTCTTGGGCGTCGGCGCCTCGACATCGCTCTCGCTTGCGGTCTTGCTCGCGATGGAGCCGCTGGACGCCACGACCGGGATCTTGATGTTGAGCGACTCGGCGGTCGCGCGCGCCTTGGTCTGCAGCGCCGCCGAGCCTTTCTGCGTCACGTCCTTGAGCGACGCCGCCTTCTCCAGCGCGAGCGCCGCGGTCGCCGCCGACTTGCTGCGCAGCTGCTCGAGCATGCTGCCGGCGGTCGTTGTCGAGTTCAGCGACTCCATTTTTGGCCATTCTCAGAGCATATTCAGCACGGAGCCGGGTGGGGCAAACGTCCTATTCATCGGCAGCGTCCCTTGTTCCGACTCCTCTTTTGTTTCATGGAGCCTAGCTGCCGCGAAAATAGGACTGCGTACCCACACAAAGCAAAAGAAGATCGAGCGAGCAAGTAAGCAGCAGGTAGCAGGCAGCAGGCAGCAGACATGTCGGACTCGGAGGAGTACGAGTACGAGTACGACAGCGACGACGCGTACAACAGCGACGAGCAGCTGGACGGCTCGGACGGCGAGGGCGACGGCGAGGGCGGCAAGAGCGAGAAGAACGCGGCGCGCGAGACGCTCATCGAGCTCGAGAACACGTTCTACGAGGCCGAGGACCTGCGGCAGCGCGGCGAGCTGGCGGCCGCGCGCGAGCTCTTCGAGAAGGTGGTGGCGCTCGAGCGGCCGGCGCTCGAGCAGAGCCCCGAGAGCGTGCGCTGGAGCTTCCAGGCATACGAGCACATCGTCAAGATCTGCGCGCACAGTGCGCAATGGGACGCCATGCTCGCCGGCTACGAGCGCATGCTCGCGTTTCTGCCGTTCGTCACGCGCAACGAGAGCACGGACTCGGTTTCGTCCATCCTGGACGTCGTCTCCGCGCACTCGGGCGGCAAGGAGAGCGCCGCGTACACCTCCAAGGTGCGTGCCGACTCGGCTCGCGTCTCATTGTGTGGAGGAGCTGTTACGAACTAACACTCCTCGGGCTCGTTAGATGTACGAGATCACGCTCAACCACCTCAAAGGCGCGCATAACGAGCGGCTGTGGTTCAACATGAACGTCAAGCTCGGGAAGCTCTATCTCGACATCGGCGAGTTCGCGCAGCTGCGCCGTCTGCTGGACGAACTCTACGTGTACTGCCAGACGCCGGAAGGCAGGAACGACCAGAGCAAGGCGACGGCGCTGCTGGACGTTTACTCGCTGGACATTCAGGTGTGTTCATGAGTGCGATTCGAGCGCCACTCGGCAGATCTTAGAGTAACCTGACGACTTCTGCCTTGGTGTTTGTTGTTGGTCTTCAGCTCTGCGGGGCGACGAAGAACAGCAAGCGGCTGCGGGAGATCTACCCGAAGACACTCAGCCTGGACGCAGCTGTGGCAGATCCGCGCGTCATGGGGTGCGTGGGCGCTGTCTGCCGCTCTTGATATGATACGCGTGGATGAGACTAACTGTCGCGAACACCCACCTGCAGTGTGGTTCGCGAAGAAGGCGGCAAGATGTACCTGGAGGAGAAGCAGTGGATGCTCGCGTACAATGAGTTCTTTGAGAGCTTCCGGAACTACCAAGAGGCTGGGAACGCGCGCGCCACGCAGGCGCTCAAGTACGTCGTGCTCTCGAACATGCTCGCGAGCTCGGACATCAACCCATTCGACTCGCGCGAGGCGAAAGTGTATCAAGATGTGGAAGAGATCGGAGCGATGCTGTTGCTGCGCGGGGCGTACGAGTCGAACGACATCGTGCAGTTTGAGAAGGTGCTCAAGAACCCCAAGTACAAGCTGCTGAGCGACCCGATCATGAACAAATACTTGAACCCGCTGCTGCGCAACATCCGCTGCCAGGTGCTCAAGAAGATTGTGCGGCCGTACGAGATCATCCAGATCGCAAGTCTCGCGAAGGCCATGAACATTTCGGGCCGCGAAGTAGAGGACATCGCCGTGGGGCTGATCCAGAACGACGAGCTCGACGCCAGGATCGACCAGAAGCGCGGACTGCTGGCGCTGCAGACGCGGCAGAAGTACACGATAACTGCTCTCGGCTATTTATTGGGGCCATGGAGGCAATGGGGGTGCTGACAATCGTGTCCCAATGCTCTCTGTCTGTGTGCGCCACTTGCAGGAACCGAGACTCGAACAAACTCTTCGACGCGGTCAACAACTGGATAATCGCGCTTGACCGCGCACACTCTGCGATCACGTCGCGTGTGGCGACTGCGTAGAAGTGCGGGAAGAAGGTCGGCCCTCTCAGTCAGTGTGCGCTCGCGACAGCAACGCCTCCTAAGGACATCCGAATCGTAGAGCAGTTCTATCTATTACTCGAAGAGCGGAGTCGCTTGGGGGGGGGGGGGGGG
>JAASFW010000707.1:0-12809 GCA_023334005.1 Globisporangium orthogonon
CTGCGCTCCTGAGCGCACTCGCTTGGACACCATCCTACTGCCACAATAGTGTAGACGGCCGGATGCTGGCGTCATCGGCATGGCGAAGCGCGGAGGACAGATCTTCGGAGCTGAAGCGGCCGCGCATCGAGGCGGCGGTGGCGCCTCGCGCTTGCCTGGATCCCGAGAGATGGTCACGCAATCTCCCGGTTCGACGCGACGCGCTTGTGTCGCGATGTCATCTGCATGCACTGAAGCGTACACGAAGAGCCAAGCAAGCGTTCCTGCTTGCTGGTTGGTGCAGCGGTTCAATACAATTTACCACGTTCTCGGCCTGATTCTTTGATCTCATTCGAATCCAATGAAGGAGCTCAAGGTGACCGACCACCTTTCCTCGCTCTCTCTCTCTCTCTGTCATGCCCGCCTCACGCTCCCTGCAATAACCAACAGGACTACCAGTGGCCGGCGGCGCTCCCGGACCTGCTCTCGCAGCTCGGCGTGGACCCGCGCGTCGGGCTCTCCCGGGACGACGCGGCCGCCCGCCGCGCGCTCTACGGAGCGAACCGCGTGTCGCCGCCGCTGCGCTGCCCGTCGTGGGTGTGCTGCCTGCTGCCCTGTCTGCTGCGCACGGCGTCCATGCAGTCGTTCCACGCGGCGCTGCCGCGCGAGGCGCTCGTGCGCCGCAAGCAGCAGCCGACGGCGACCGCCAAGAAACCGACGCGCGCGCTGCGCATGGACGCCGCGAGCCTCGTGGTCGGCGACATCGTGGAGCTGCGCGCGGGCGACCTCGTGCCCGCCGACATGCGCGTGCTCGAGTGCTCGCCCGACTGCGTCGTGGACCAGTCGACGCTCGCGGCCGACGACGAGTATGATGAAGACCACCTCGAAAGCGGCGGCGCGTCGTCGTCGCTCATCCGCAAGCTGCTCGCGACCGCGGACGAGCGCACGCGCGTGGATCCGCTGCGCGCGCGCAACGTGCTCCTCATGGCATCCCGCGTGGTGCGCGGCTCGGCGCTCGGTGTCGTTGTCTGCACGGGCGACCGCACGTTCTGGGGACAGCTGCTCGCCCAGCACCGCTGGCCCGTGCCGTCCACGTCCAAGCGCGCCGGCCATGTCGACAAGTACAGCAGCAACAATCCGGAGGAGCACCGTCTCATGGGCGGCGATGTCGGCAGCAAGGACAAGGCGAGTCCGCGTCGCGAGCTCGTCGTGTAGCCTCTTCTGTCAGACTTACGTAAGCAGAGCATGAGGACGCGTGCTGTGTTCGTTCGCGATGACTTGCTCGACAGCTCTGCGGACGCACCCCACCCACGCAGGATCCTGCGCTGGTGCAGGAAGAAAGGTTCGCTTGCTGGACGCAGACATGTACGTTCGCCCTCCCAGCGTGAACTCAAGTGAGCGTGAGACAGAGAGGGAGGCACCGACACACGTGCTCGCGTGAAGAAGGTCGCCCGCCCTGTGTATTTCTATGCAGCACGCTCCTTGCCCGGCGCTGCCGGCGTCATCAGCCTTTCTTCATATCCGATCACCTAACACCGACTGCGTCTGATGATGGCGGCGCACGAAGGCGCCACACGCGCTGTCGGACGGACGGACGGGGACGAGTTCACGCTCGCATGCACACACACAAGCAAGCACTCGCAGCAGCAGCCGCGAAAACGGCCTACATGAAGTCGTCGTAGTCGTCGTAGCCGTACTCCTCCTCCTCGTTCACGATCTTGCCGCCGCCCCCGCCGCCCGTCGATCGCTCCACGTTCGCGTATCCCTGCTTGCCCGTGACCTTCTTCTTCTTGCCCTTGGGCTTGGCCGCCGCGATCTTCTCGTTCTTGATCACGTTGATGATCGTCGTCAAGTCCTTCATGTCGTCCGCGCTCAGGTTCACCGAACCCTTGGTCAAAATCACCTTTATGCACTCGAGCGCGTGCATCGAGTTCGACGCGCTGATGCGCGACGCCACGATGTCGCCGAGCTGCTCGTGGTCCGCGAGCGACAGCAGACGCATGCTCGAGATCGCGTTCTCCACGTCGCCGGCGGCGCCGGCCGCGACCGGCGCGGGCTTGACCGCCGGGGCGAAAGCGTCGATGGCGGCCTCGAAGTCAGCCTCCTCGATCGAGCGCTTCTCGCGCGCCTTGCGCTCGGCCTCCGTCTCGTTCGCCTGGTCCGCGAGCCGCGCCTTCGTGAGCGCCACCTCGAGCTTGCGCTTCTCCTCCTGCTCCTTGAGTTTGAGCTTCTTGATCTGCTTAGGCTTGAGCGGTCCCTTGGGCGCCGCGCTCTCCTGGGCGGAGGCGACGGGCGCCGCGACCTCCTCCTCCTCCTCCTCTTCGTCGTCCCAGTTGGTCAGCACCTTGTTGTTCGCGGCCACGCTGCTCATGCGCACAAGCTCCCTGTCAGCATATCCACACTGTACTGCCGCGCACTGCTATACCGCGAGCACTCACGTCGGCACTTCGAACTCATCGTCGTCTGCCAGAAGCGCCCACACAAAGCAAGTCGGCTTGTTAGCAGATCGGATCTTCCGTCTCTCGCCGCCAATCTGCGTGATTGAAACTCCGATCGGCAGATGGCGAAGGCGAGTGACGCGCTCAGGCGGCTCTCGTGCCGACAGCACGCGCTCCGAGCGCGCACAAGCACATCCACGCGCCGCGGCACGTACCCCACGAGTCCATGATGGCTGGCTGCTCTTCCTCCGATGCAAAACACGTTGTGGCAGCCAATCAGTGCCTTTATCTTCCTCGAACCCTGCGATAGGCTCTCCCACACTAAATGCAAACGCAGCAGGATTCATCACGTTGATTCAGGCACTTCGGTCCCGAAAATACGGTGTGGAAGCGTGAAATTAGGTCCGAGCGAGCAATGAGCATCCTCTTTTTTTTCACTGTTGCTTCTTGCCACAGTGTATACAATGCTGATGACCCGCCTGACGAAGCTGCTGGTGCTGGCGGCCGCGCTGCTGCTCCTGGTGCTGGTGCCCGCCGCCGCCGACCCGCGCGAGGTCGAGAGCGCTGAGTGCGTCACCCCTCTCTCTCCGTCGTCCCCCCATACACAACGCGCTCCACAGCACCCCTCCTTCCTTCCCTCCCTCCCTCCCTCGCTAACTAACCTCTCTCGCGCTCAACCAGGTTCAAGGAAGAGTTCGGCGAGGAGTTCGACGAGCGCGCGCCGCGCGTCGCGCACGCCGATGCGCACCTGGAGCTGCTGATGGAGCACTCGGTCCCGTCGCTCGCCACGGGGGCCGCCTTCTCGCCGCGCGGCAAGGTGGAGATCGTGCTGAGCGCGTCGCTGCCCAAGCCCAAGGTGACGTTCACCGATCTGCCGGCGCTCTCGCCCGACGACGTACGCCACCTCGAGCAGCTGCTCGCCGTCGACCGCCACTACACTGTGCGCGCGCGCTCGGACCCGAGCGACCCGACGTCGCCGTACGTCATGGCGTCCATCCCGATGGTGAGCGAAGTGGCGACAAGTGTTGTTTATGTGTGTCTGTATGAGTGAGTGGAGATGCTGACGACGACAACCGCCTGTGACGGCGTGTGCAGTGCATGCTCGCGGGCACGCGCATGCGCGAGAACTTCGCGTTCCACCTCTCGGACGACGGGAAGCTCGTGGCGATTGAGTACCTCACGCCGTACGTGTCACCCGCCGCGTGTGCCGAGTACAAGAAGGTGCGTGGAGGGTGGGGGTGCGAACTTATGGAATGATACAAAGGTATCGTTCGGTGCGTCTGACTGCTAGGAGCTGTTCTCTCCCCATGTATCTGACGGCAGCGCGACCTGTCGAGCGTCAAGTTCGGCGCGTTCGGGAGCGTGATCAAGGCGCAGTCCGGACCCTCGTGCGTCCTCCTCCTCCTCTCTTTTTTGCTCTTTTGTTAAGTATGGGAGGCTGATCTGCTGACTGGTGTCTTCGTATATATCGCACCGCAGTCCGCCGAAGCAGATCGCGGCCAAGAAGGAGCGCGCGCCGAAGGGCGTCAAGCCGATCAAGGCGGAGGACGAGCCGGCGGAGGAGGCCGAGAGCCCGTCGTTCCTGCGCAAATACGTACGACCCTCGCAGCTGCACATGGGTTCGTTACGCTTCGCTCACACCTCTTCCCCCTTCTCTGCGTGTCTCGTTCGCAGTGGTATGTGGTGCTGCCGATCGCGCTCTTCAGCCTGTTCGGATCGGACGGCGGCGCGACAGCTCCAGCGGCGGGCGGTGGCGCGGCTCCCGCTGCCGGCGGCGCGCGTCGCCGCTAAGCAGTTCGACGCTGTTCGACGGATCCGCAAAGCAAGATAGCAGAAGCAGTTGTGTGTACTTGTTACGACACCCGCTGTTCTCGAGTTCGTAGATTGTGTGATCCATGCTCGCGCCGATGGCGCTAAAGACGTAGAATGCTCTGAGCAGATAGGGAGGTCGCGGCCAACTCGGTGGTTGCACGGCGCTCTGGCGATCTCTCTGAATACTACTATCGCAACACACAGCCTTGCTTGTGACACTCACTACGGTTCTCCTCTGGTCGACTCTCCCGCCTGGTGGATTGGACGCGTTGTCTCTCATCATGCTTACGGCACCTGTCCGATCGGCTTGCCCAGGACCAGCTGCACACGAAGCAATAACACGTCAATAACACAAGAGATACGTACCAATCAATCATCAGGACAAGCTTCGTCCGCACCTTGTCGCCGGGCTTGATCGTGAACTCAAAGTCGGCCGGCGCTTCGAACACGAGCACGACCGTCGAGCCGAGCTTGAACTGCGCCATCTCGGCACCGCGCGCCGTGTCGACGCAGCCACCCGCGTACGTCTTGGTGAGGCACTTGCCCACGAATGGGTCCTGCGCCTTGGTGTTCGTGCGCAGCTCCGGCTCGTTCGAGAGCACGATCGAGCCGACGTTCGTCGCGCCCACGGCCGTGAGCGAGAAGAAGCCGAACTTCCACTCACCGAGCAGCACCACACGCTCGTTCTCCACGAACAGGCTCGGGATCATGCGCGCCGCGACCTTGTTCACGGGGAAGAGGTTGCCCGGGAAGTGTCGGCGCTCCACCACCTGCCAGTCCACAGGCGCGTGGATGCGGTGGTAGTCGCCCGGCGCCAGGTACAGCACGCAGTGAAACATCTTCTTGCCCACGTCCGTCCCCTGCTGCTTCTCGGTCGAGAAGAACGCCGGCGTGTCACCGAGGAACTCGTCCAGGCGGTAGCGCGCACCCTTGATCTGCTCGAGCGTCGGTACGCCCGCCGACGCGTCCACGACGCCGATCGACGCCACGGTGCCGTCCACGGGACTCGCGATACAGTTCGGGCGGCTATCGAACGACCGCATGCCATCCTTGAGCGGGCGCGAGAAGAACTCGCCGAGGTTGCAGTAGTCGTCCAGCGGGTACCTGCGATAGGTTGTGTGATGCGTCCGTCCATCCAGAGTCTGTGAGAAGAAGGAAGGTGTAGCATAGCGAGCTATAGCATAGGAAGCACCTCATCTCGTCCAGCTTGCAGTCGAACACGAACGTCCACGCCTTGTAGAGCGGCGCGCGGAGCCACATCGGCCTGTCGTTGTTAAGGATCCGAAGCATCAGAATCCCCAACCAAGCTCCAGCAGTGCATCCAAATAGCAGGTGAAGAACGTACAGCTCCTTGTCGTGCACCTCGCCCCAGAGACGTGACGCCGCGCGGTACGGGAACAGCTTGAGGTAGTCCAGCTACACGTAGGCAAGCAGGCAGCGCGCCTCCTCATCAGATGCAGTCCAGATAACCGCCAGCTCCCACTCGAGATGCATCATCACACGCACCTGCCGCTGCGTCGCCATCGTCTCCTCGAAGGCCGTGCGCTCGCCCGGCAGACGGCGCAACGCCGGCGCCGGGTGGTTCTTGCGCTCGTCATCACTCGGTGTGTTGAGGTGGTAGAACTGCAGGAACGCGATGAGCGCGAAGCCCGAGGCCGCCGGGATCTTCCAGCTGCGCGCCAGGAAACTCTCCTCCGCCGCCGGTGCGCTGGAGGACGACGAGGAGGAGGATGAAGAGAAGCGCCGGCTGCTGCTGCTGCTTCTAAAGCGCAGAGCGAACGTCGCGCGGCGGCTGTGTGGCGCGCGCAGGAAGGCACTCGCGGTCATCACCATCGTCTCCTGGTTAATGGGGTTGGAATGTGAGGTGTAAAATTGACACACGACGAGAAGTTGCGAAATTAGTTTCCACTGCTGATATGGAAATTGTATAGTGTCGAAAGTGTTCTTGCGCGCAAAACCAAGACGTGAGATGCTGGCCACTTGCCATTCGATGCATGCATGCATGTATGCAAAGCGCTAGCACTGGAGCTGATGCGTCCAAGACAACGAGCTGGACAGCTGCGAGCGCAATGGAGAGCGAACGGCCGACCTCTGTTCCAAATGCTGCACTTCCAAATCTCGGTCCTCGGCACGAGCTGACGGTTCGCCTACCTCCAAGTGCCATTGAGACTCCATCATCCATCCGCTTGCGCCACCAATTCTTGCAGCACTTCCGGGTATGCACGAGAACCCGACCAAGCATTGAGCTCGGCGAGATGGCGTGGCTGCGCAACGAGATCTTCGATCACCTCGCAGCTTCGATGGCTGGAATGAAGCTCTTTCGTGGTCACCAAAATTGCGAACTGTCCGGACTTTCGTACATTTGGCGTCGCCAGCGCATGGAACTACCCAATGGAGCAGATTACCACGCCGCTCAACGTCGGTCTCACCGCCGGCAACTGCGTACTGCTGTGGCATTCTGACGATTATACCGCACTACACTCCAACATCGTCCTCTGAGAGCTCATGGACGCACATCTGCAGCAACAATACACAACACACTCGCTGCAGCTCAATCGAGTCATCGGTTACAACCCAATCGAATCATCGGTTACAGCCCAATCGAGTCATCTGCGTCGTGTCAGATGAGCACTGCACTGGTGCTAGAGTTCGTCGTGGCGATTGTGGTTGATGTCCAAGGTGTCATCGAGAACCGAGAGTGTGAGATAGCAACGAGATCTCGCAAACGATTTGTTCAATGTCTCGTTCACATGAAGATGTGAAGCCCTTGCGCTGCCGCGAATGCGAGTCGGTCGGAGGATAAACAGAGCGACGAGCACGGCTAGAAGCTCCCACTCGCTTCAACATCGAAGTTGCTTGGGCTGTCGGTGACCAACCAACCATCTGGAGCGCAAGATTGTGATGTCATTCATGTGTGTCACGATCGAACTTCAGGTTCCGAAGTGTACCGCTGGAAACGGTACAAATCGGCGACACCTTCACCTTCAGGTTTTAGTCAGCATCACTTGCTCTCTCGCCTCCCACCGAACAGATCCGCTCGCTGCTCGCTGCTCGCTGCTCGCTGCTCATGCTGCTCGGCGGCACGGCGCTCTTCTCCGAGTGCGTCACTCGCTTCCTATGCTCTTGGTCGTCAACACTCGCGACCAGCGAACGACTAACCGCGAACTGCGTGTCTCTGCCGCCCGATTCTTCTCCCCACCCTCTCTCGATGATCGACATTTTGTATCGAAATCCCAACATCACCAGAGGGTTCGTGGCGGCGACTGCGGCCGCGCTCGTGGGCGTCGCGGCCGTGTCCACGTGCGCCATGCTGCTCGCGGCGAAGAAGACGCACCGCCGCATCGTCGCGGGCGACTCAAAGCTCAACGCGTTCGTAGCCAACGTGAGTGATGACCACATTACGCTACGTTGAGACCTTCGTGGCGGATCTTAGTCTTCGTCGAACTGACTCATCACCTTGATGTGAACGGTCGGCATGGGTGCGCGCCAGGCGATGAAGCCGCTCGTGGACCGCTACGCGCCGACGTGGTGGACGAACGGCCACGTGCAGGTGGTGCTCACGTTCCTCGTGCCGCAGGCGCCCATCAAGTACCGGCGCGAGGTGCTCGAGCTGCGCGACGGCGGCCATGCGTCGCTCGACTGGGCGATCGAGGCGTCAGGACCACCCGCCAAGAGTGGCAAGCCGCTGCGCGACGACTCGCCGATCGTCGTCATCATGCACGGGCTCACGGGCTGCAGCGACAGCATGCGCTCGCTGTGCTCTGAGGCACTGGTGCACGGCTACCGGCCCGTGGTCTTCAACAAGCGCGGTCACGGCGGCATGAAGCTCGCGACCCCCAAGCTGCAGGCGTTCGGCTGTGTGCAGGACCTGAAGGAGGGGATCGCGCAGATCGAGCGGGCGTACCCGTCGAGCAAGCTGTACGGCATCGGGTTCTCTGCCGGCTCAGGGCTGCTCTGCTCGTACCTGGGCGACACGGGTGACGACTCGCGTCTGGATGCAGGCGTGCTCATCTCGCCGGGCTACAACGCATTCGACCTCTTTTGCCGCGGTCGCATCCACCGGTTCTACGACTTCCTCATGACGTTCAATCTCAAGAAGTTCCTTGTAATCCACCAGGAGCACCTGCGCGACGTCGTGGACATCCCCACGGCGCTCCGAGCCACGAGCATCCGCGAGTTCGACGAGCACGTGTACATGAAGATGCACGGGTACAAGGACCTCGAGTCATACTGGGTGAGCAACAACCCGACGCGCGCGATGGACAACATCAAGCGGCCGTCGCTCTGCATCAACGCGTGGGACGACCCGGTGTGCACGAAGGAGACGATCCTGTACGAGCAGTTCGAGGACAACCCGCTCGCGATGCTCATCGAGACGGAGAAGGGGTCGCACTGCGCCTTCTACGAGGGCCACGTCTTCCTCAAGTCGTGGGCACACACCGCCGCGATGGAGTACCTCGACCAGGTGCGCCAGTTCCAGCAACTGCCGCAGCTCGAAGATGAGAGCAGCACGGAGGCATCACCTATGAAAGCAGTGGAGGCGTAAAGTACCGACAAAGAGCTGAAGAAGTCTCGGGTCTCGTCGCTGCCGCTCCTGCCGTCTCCATCATCACCAATGTAGCGGCAGTAGCGACAGCAGTAGCACGCTCGAAAAAGTATCCCCGCCGTTCAAGTCTGTTCATCGGTGTTCAGTATATGGTACAGTCTGGAGGCCTTGGAAGGCGTCCTACTTATTGCTCGCGCTTGACGGGATGCCGCAACTCTTCGAGCTCCTGCTCGTGACGCGCGCGCACGCGCTCCATCTCCTCCTCGCACTCATTCAGCTGCACCTGCAGCTGGTGCACCTTGAGCTGTAGCGCTGCCTTCTCGTCCGCCGCGCTCTTCTCCGCTTTCCGCGCCGACGAGAGCAGCTCCTCGTCCACGCGCGGGTGCCTCGCCATGTCCTGGTACTGCGCCTTGATGTGCTGCAGTTGCTGGTGCATCTGACTCCCGATCTCCGCGCGGATCTCCACCTCGAGCTCGAGCTTCTCGGCGTTCACGGACGCCAGTTGTCTCCGCAACTCGTCGTTCTCCACCTCCAACTCAGTCTGCCAAAGCCACATAATATGTACGTTAGATGAGCCAACAACCTCGAAACAAACCAGGCGAGCAAGTTCGTCTCTGAACACACCACTCGGAGCTCCATCGTGTGGTACGCGATCTGCAGGTTGAGCAGCGAGACGTCATCCACCGCAGACTGGGATTCTGTGCTGCGCGGTGCGTCCTCCTTGGCCGCCGCCTCTTCTGCTTCAGGTTCGTTTGATGCCGAAACCTTCGCCTTCACGAGCGACGACGTCTGCAGAGACGCCAGATCCGCAACTTTCCCGCCTTTCGAGCGAACAACCGACGGCGGAGCCTCTCGCGGTCGCTTCACCGACGAGCGGAGAGCCGATGCCACGGACTTACCGGCAGTTGAGAGCCCACCCAGGTCCGAGTCAGACTTGCGCGTCAGCTCGCTCGGCGTCGCTGGCTCGAGCGACAGCTTCTGCCGCTTCTTCAAGCGGCCGTCGAGGTCATAGAAGAATGCGCCTGCGCCAGCTTTCCGCGCCTGCGACCGCGTCTGCGCCGCAGCGGCGCGCGATTGCACCGGCACGAGCTCGCGCGCCACGGCGCTGTACTTGAGCGTGCGCAGCGTCTCGTCGAACTCGTGGCTCGACGGGTTCACCGCGACGATCATCACGAGCGGCCCGACGGACTTGCCGACCAGGTGTTCTTGGAAAAGCTAGTGGAACACAAAGCATAGAAGGGCCCCGGACGTAAACGTCAATGGGAGCATCAAAAGACCACGTAGCACGCATGAACGACGTGATGCTGGACGCACCCTCGTGAGTTTGGACTCGCGGAACGGCACCATCTTGTGGAGCGCAGGCGGGTGCTGCTGGTTCCAGCGCAGCGTCTCGAGGCAACGCATGAGGTTCATGAGCGAGCCGTTGATCTTGCTCGCCTCCTGCATGCGAAGACCCGTGGCGCCGGTCCGCGCACTGCGCTCCGAGCCGGCGAGGTCGACGATCGAGAGCTTACTGCGCAGTGTTAGGCTGCGGCTGCTACTCGCCGTCGTTTGGTAGTAAAAGTGGAACGTGAACACGCAGTGACTGCGGCTCGAGTCCGAGTTGCAGCTCGTCTCCGCGACCTGCTTATTCCGCGCACCGAGCGCCAGGAGCTCCTCGCCGTCCGCGAGCGACCGGATGGGCCGCTCGAGCACGCCCTTGACCTGGATCTTGCCGTCGCAGTCCTGCAGGCGCAATGCGCGGCGCTTGCGGCTCGGTGCTGCGAGCAGGTCGAACACGTTCTCGTTGTAGACCTCGAGATAGGACGCCGTGACGCGCACCGCGTCGTTTTCCTTGCGGCGCTCCAGCTCCGCCACGACGCACCGGAGCGCGCGCGGGAGCATGCCCGGGCGCGCCGGCGTGCCGCTGATCGTGTATGTCTTGCCTGAGTTGGTCACGCCGTACGCGAACACGAGCCCGCTTCGGCCCGCGAACGCCGCGCGCACGACAGGCCACGTTGTGGCCTCGAAGAGCTCGCGCTGCGCCGTGGTCGCCGCGAAGATGCGCGAGAACTGGAATGACGTCGCGGTGCCCGTCGACCGGTACGCCTGCGAGGTCTTTGGCGGCTGTGCGACGAGCGTCGTGGGCGACACGACGCGGAAGCACTCAGGCTGGTCGTCTGTTGCTGCTGCTGCTGACGCTGTCGACGTGGCGTCGTCATCACCCACAAGCGGTCGGATGCGGATCACGATCTAATGCGCATACGCACGCTCGAGCGTGAGCGCGCAGTTGTCTTGCATTGACATTATAGATACAAAACACGCACCTGGACGCGGCCGTCGGCGGCATCCACCCCGTCATAGTCGTCGTCGCTCGGATCCGCTAGCGCCGCGGCGCTGAAGCTCAGCTTGCGCGCCACGTCCGTCTCTTCGGGAGCCTCCAGCGTGTTGCTGGTATAGGAAGCGGCAGTCTGCAGCGCGTTGCGGCGGCGGATGGCGCTCGCGATCGCGGCCTTCGCCGCCGCCCCACGGGTGTCCGAGCTGGTTGACGCAGCAGGCATGCTTTTTTTTCAAATGTTTAAACGTTTGGCAATTCAGATGGATTCTGAATGAAGGGAATCTGAACCGATCAAGCCTAAATCTGAAACCAAGCGAGTCTAAATCTGAATTGTATGGCCGATTCAGATATGGCTTCATTTGTCCGCCTAAATCATGCATACATCTCAAAACTTGGCCTAGATCTGAGCTCTCTTCTGTATGAGGGATGCAGGCACAACTTCGGCTCGCCTTGTGCTCACCGCTTTGCTGCATTCTTGACCTCTTGTTCGTTCATCAGAGAGCCCTTTGGCGAGGAGTATCGATCACCAGAGTGCTAGAGCAAGCAAATGCGGCTTGCTTTGAAGCGATCTCTCTACCCGTCCTCGAGGCACACCACCACCACCGCCATGACTACTTGGAAAACACCATGAGATGACGCTTGTCTCGCGCACAGCAAGGCATCAACACGCGACAGTTCGCGCTCGCTCCTGTCGACCGTCGAGCACCAAAGAGCGTGATCAGCCTGACGCACATCTTGAAAGAAGGATGAGATGATGGAAGTTGTTGGGATGTCGACTCACGGAGCGGGATTGTTCCTGAGGATCGAGTTGCGGGTCTCTTGTTTTCGCGCGATCGGCGCATGCACACTGGCCTGCTGCATGTCCGGTCACCACAAGAGTCTTGCGTGGTCCCTCCTTCTTCCTTCCCTTCACTCTTGCGAGCGAGCAAGGGCCAGCTTGTCTCGAGGGAGACTCATTGCTTGGGAGGTTGTGCGTCTCCAATCCTCTCGATCATCTGCAGATGCTCCACCTGCAGATCTCGCGCAGCATGCTCCCAGACCAAGCTCCAATAAGGTAGTGAGCAATGCTGGCAGGCGAGCGAGCATGCAGCAAGGGTGTTGAGGAGGAAGCTGGCAAATTCGCGCCCAACACGGCAGACGCAATCAACAGAAGCTTGCTGTCTGTCTGGCTCGTCGCGCGTTCTCGCGATGATCGCATCGATTTGGCATCAACCTTGGTCGCTTTCTCACATGATGCGAAGGCGTATCGCAGCTCGCTACTGCCGTCGGAATATCGTTATGTGAGCGCTTCCGGTCGGAGGAATACGCTCGCTCGCGCAAGCGCGTTTTCAGGCGCGCCTGCGAGCTGCTCAAAGTCTAGGCAAATAATTCCGTCTTCGTGCTCTCTTGCATTCTCTCTCGGGGAATCGACGACCACCACGCAGCATGCAGACAGGAAGGTTCGTGTCAGAGGAGGTGCCACAACACGCTAAGTCGTAGAGAAGAGCCGTGTTTGTCGTGGGATCCTGGAATCCGATTGTGTAAGCGCTCGCGATGAACGAATCGAGTTACTCGCACCACCTGTTGCTTGCAGACTGCCGCCTGCAAGCACTTGACGTGTGTGGCACCTGGTTGGCTGGCGACCAACACGGGCAACCACACGAAGACATCAGCAGTGGATGCCCAGACTGGTGATACAAGGTGCTGGAGGTGGCGGCAAGAAAGAGAGAGAGAGAGA
>JAASFW010000708.1:0-12802 GCA_023334005.1 Globisporangium orthogonon
ATACGTGCAGCTTCTCAATCCAGTGTTCGCTCGGTAAGTCGAGCACGTTCACGACATATGCAAGCGCGTACAGCACCGGTGTCTTCAACCGCACGAACCCGGCCAACCTCTTCAAGGACTGGGACGTCGTGCACGTGCCGTACTGCACGGGTGACTTGCACGTGGGCAACGCGGTGCACGACGGAGCCGACAGCCCGTTCGCAGGGTTCCTCGGCAAGTCGCAGTGCCTCGGCAAGAAGATGAAGACATACATGTCTGGCTACGAGAACTCCATGGCGGCACTCAAGTGGGCGCTCGCCAACTACCCGAACCCAGAGCACCTAATCATCGGCGGTGCGAGCGCTGGCTCGCTTGGCTCGCAGATGCTGAGCGCGCTGGTGGCCGACATGTGGAAGGTGGACGGTCCGTCGACCCGCTACTCGGTGCTCGCGGACAGCTACTTTGGTGTGCTTCCGGAAGAAAAGCCTGCAGCCACAGTCCTGAGCTACTTTGGCGTGTGCGACGTCGATCTCAAGCTCCCGGCGGAGGTTGTCTCGGCGTGCAAGGCGAAGACGATGACAGCTACGGATCTCGTGTCGTCGGCGCTCAAAAAGATGCCGTTCTCCAACTGGCTGCACATCGATAGCAAGGCCGACCGCACACAGCGCTACTACTACCAGCTCGTGAAGGAAGGCATTGCCGGCTACCCATTCCCGAATCTTATCTCTGGCGAGGCCTTCTTCAAGGTACGCTGCATGGCTGACTGATAGGTGCATGCTGACTCCGTCGCGCGTGGAACTCACTCTCTGTGTGCTATCGTCCACAGCAAGCTTCCGCGATGATCAGTGTGTACCGCTCGGTGAGCTCCCGGGTCTCGACGTTCTTTGTCGAGGGTGAGCAGCACGTGTTTACACTGTACGAAGACTACAGAAACACCGTAAGCGACACGGGCGAGAAACTCGGCGAGTTCTTGACCAAGTGGCTGGTCTCGAACAGCAGTTCGACGCCGACGCCGACTGCGACACCGGTGGCGCCGACGCCTACTACTGTGAACCCGGCTCCGTCGGTCCGCCCGGGCTGCTAAATTGACTTCTGAAGAACTACGCGATGCATCTGAACGAGTCGACAGTGTCAAGAGCACGGGTATTTCCTGAGGAGTGCCCACCCGCCTCCTATGATCGGTGTACGAGAACAAGGAAGCAACATTGAAAATCGGAGATACTCTTGGTATCTACTTTCTACACACTGCAATACAGCAAGCAAAAACACAGGATCCTCTCTCTGCAAGTGCGTAGTTTGGCTCGCCTGTGTCATCACGCACACCGCAGCTCGCCAGTAGCAGTCGAATGCTTACTAGTTTGTGAAGGCTCACGCGCGACACGTCCAGGCGTGTCAACGGTGGATCGCACTCGATTTGCTTCATTATTTGCTCCATAGTGAAAATTGTACGGTACTCACTATCGCTGCCATGTTGCCAGTCGCAATCCGAACCATCACTCTGTCAGTGCTGATTGCGACGGGCACTTCAATCAGAAGCACTGGTGTGCAAAAACCTCTAGACTGCAACAGAGCCACACGTGACATTCAGTCGCGAGCCAAGAGCTCACTCGCAACGATACGCGCCAGCAGCTCATTCAGCAACTTGCCACACAAGACTCACATCTCCAGCAACACCACTACCAACAAGCCCAGCAAGCATGGCGGTCAAGAACGTCTACCTCGTCACTGGCGGCAACTCGGGACTCGGCTTCGAGTGCTGCCTCGCTCTCGCTCAGCTGCCCAACTCGCACGTGATCCTCGCCGGACGCAGCCAGCCGCGCATCGACGAGGCTGTCGCGAAGGTGAAGGCCGCCGCCGCGCAGTCCAGCATCGTGGAAGCCGGACTCGTCGACCTAGCCAGCCTCGCGTCTGTGCGCAACTTCGCCGAGACGCTCCGAGCGCGTGGCCTTCGCTTCTTCGCGATCGTATGCAACGCCGGCGTGCAATCCGGTCCCAAGAAAGAGCTCACTGTCGACGGCTTCGAGGCTACTTTCGGCGTCAACCACCTCGGACACTTCCTGCTCGTCGAGCTCCTGCGCGACTGCACGCAGCGCATCCTCGTCGTGAGCTCCGGAACGCACGACCCGGCTGAGAAGACTGGCACACCGCTGCCAAACGTCACCGACCTGGACCAGTTGGCACGCGGCATGAACAAGTTCGACAACATGGAAGCCTACACGACGAGCAAGCTGCTCAACCTGCTCTTCACCCAGGAGTTCGTGCGACGCTACCCGAATGGGCCCAAGATCTTCGCCTACACGCCGGGATTGACGCCAGACTCGGGGCTCTTCCGCAACCAGAGCAAGTTCGGCCTCTTCTTTCTCAAGACCGTGGTCGTGTTCGTTTTGTGGCTGTCTGGCTCGCCGATCACGACGTCCAAGTACACCGGTGGCTACATGGCCAAGATCGCGGCGCAGGACCCGAGCATCCCCGCGTACGCCAGCGGTGACTACATCCGCATCGACGAAGTGTGGGAGCCGTCGCCGCAAGCCAAGGATCCGGTGATCGCCAAGGAGCTGTGGGAGAAGTCGCTGCGCTGGACAGGACTCAAGTGAGTGAACGAGAGAACGAGTGGCAAAGCGGAGCTCACAGGCTAGATCAAAGGATCGACTCGCGGGCAATGCGTGGACTCTCTTTGCAGTGATGCTATGGCGTGTGTACGGAGGATTACCTAGCAGACCGCTATGATTGCAAGTATACGATGTCATCCACTTCTTCTTGAATTGGATCAGTTGGTGTTGCTCATTGTGTGTCTACGTCTCACACACCGAGTGCTGCCGGGAGCGGTTCTGTCGTGAGCTGGAGCGTTCGGGACGTCTTCTCGCCCCGGCGCGTCACTGTCACCTCAATACGACGCCCGATCGTGTACCCCACTGCGGTCAAAATGTCTTTCGTACTGCGCACCGCTCGGCCATCGAATGACACGATGATGTCTCCAGGAAGCAGCCCGCCCTTGTGCGCCGGCGAGCCCGGAACAACCGACTTGACGATTACGCCCTCCTTCACGTCCGGAAACAGCCTGTCAAGTCCCGTTTTGGCAGCAAACACAGTCAGTGCTCGCAGAGTGAGCAATAATGGTATCCGCAATCCTTGATATGCTATCGATCGACCGATCGTACCGAGCGATCTCCTTGAGTTCCCGCGTGTTAAAGTTGATCATCTGCATGCCAATGTACGCGCGCACGACCTTCTTGTGCTGCAGCAACTGGTCGATCACTTGGCTCGCCGTGTCGATCGGGATCGCGAACGAGATCCCGACGCTGCCATCGACCTTCATCGTGTTGATGCCGATCACTTCGCCGTCGAGGTTCACGAGCGGCCCGCCCGAGTTGCCCGAGTTGATCGCCGCGTCGGTCTGGATGAACTCGCCGCCTTTCTGCGGGTACCCGAGCTCGCTGCTGTGGCGCGCGACGGCGCTGATGATCCCCGCGCTCACGCTGTTCTGCAGTGAGAACGGACTGCCGAGCGCGCACACCCACTCGCCCGGGCGCAGGTCGGCCGACGCGCCGAGTCGGATCGTCGGCCACTGCTTGGGCTCCGGCGTCTCGATCTGGAGGATCGCGATGTCCGAGAGCGGATCCGTGCTGTGGATGACAGCGGGATACTTGCTCCCGTCCGCGAACGTCACCTGCGTGTATTGAGCGGATCACGGAGCTGGTGAGTTTGCAGGTTAGAGCATACTACCACTCGGCAGAAGCTGACCGTACCTGGATCTTGGAGTACCGGTTGCACCGCGCGACAACGTGCGCGTTCGTGACCACGAGGCCCTTGGCAGCGATGACAAAACCCGAGCCGTTGCTCGAGAAGTAGCCTGCGGATGATAAACGCTCTCGTCAGGACGTGCGCTTCGTTCTCGCGCTTCAGCACTCGCTGCCTGCAATACGCAATCCAACGAACGCACCAGAGTCCACGGCGACGTTCACCACCGCTGGAATCGCCTTCTCGACCGCGTCCGCGATGAAGTTGCGCGAAAGCGCCACGTGCTTTTTCGGAGGCTCTGTCGCACGCTCCAGCCGCGCGATGCCATTGATAATACCGTCTGCTCGTCCAGTACGTTAGCAGTAGCAAACATAACGAGGTTGTAAGTCGCCTTCCATTGATCACAGTGTCTCCTTCTATAACGTGAATAAAACGCGCACCATCGCGATTTCCGCTGACAGTAGCAGCTGCTGTCGCCACTAGCGCCAGTGCGCAGAGCGTCGGCGCCGTCAGCCGCGCGCTTCTTGCGCCTCCGCCGCGCACCGCCAGCGCTCTTGCCGCTCTTCTCGCCCACATTGTCGCCTCTGGCATACAAAAACGCAAGAGAAAGCGAATCAATGTGGTACACCTCAATTATATGTCCACCACACCACATTACTCTTTTTGGTGCACCACACGACATTACGCTTTTCATATATCAAAACCGAAGCGACACAATCGATGATGGACTTCGGGTTCCTAGACAACGTGGTGCGTGCGTGCGTGCGTGCGTCACATGCGAGCGCAGGTCGCGGCCGCTGTCTGATACGGATACGTTCATGAGCAGATTCTGCAACAGCAACTGCTCGATCTCGTGCATTTTACGCACACGCAGCGCCGCCTCGATGCTCTTCCTCGCGTCGACAAGTGTGTTGACTGCTTGAAGAGTAGTAGCAAGTGGCCGCCTAACTCGCCTACTAATTGGCTAACTGACTTGCTGTAGCATCCGCTTCAACCGCATCGGAAGCGCCGGACAGTTCGGCGTCAGCGCGGAGCTCGTGGTGCTAAAGAAGAATGTGAGCAGAGTTTGTGGGAACTGCGACTTGGGTCTCGATCCCAGCTGACAGCTCGCGTGTACGCTGGCAACTGTAGCCGGAAAGCGCGGGCATAGCGCTGCAGCGCGTCGACATTGCGATCCGTCTCTCCGCTCGCTTTCCAGCCGAGCCGCCGCTGATTGCGTGCACACTCGGAGCAGAGGTCTCGCATGGAGCTATGAACCTTTTCACCCTAAGCAAGCGCATGTGGATAACGAATGCATCTTCATACCGCACGACACAGAACCTACCTCTAGCACTCAAGCACAACGGCCAGCTGGCGATCCCGTGGCTACGGCAGTGCGACTGGCCGAAGGGCTACACGCTCACTGTGTTCGTCAGCGAGCTGTGCACTGCGCTGGACGGCTCGCTCGGCGAGATCGCTGCGGCCTCAGAGCCGTCTGTCCATCCGTTGCCGAGAGGACAAACTGAGCACTACGTCACAGCTCCCCAGTTTGCGATTGACGCTGTCCCGAAAGGCAAAAGAATGGCAGTGCCAAGCCTCACGTTGGGATTTCACATTTCTAACAGCGTGCGGATGTGTGCTGGCTGCTGTAGCTCTCGCTCCATCTGCTCCAACTCTCTACGACGAGCGGACGCTCATGTTCAAGTGCAAGTGGAGGAATACGCAGAAGAACTTCACCGCTCGCATCCCACACACGATGCTGCAATTGACGCAACTGATCAAGGAGCAGTTCGCCATCGAGTCTGGGCGACCTATTGTGCTCAAGGAGTACTTGAGGTGCGCTCCTGCGAGACGTGTATGGTGGACGACGCGTGTGGTTGATTGCACGTACTCACTCAACATGGGTGAATACCTTGATGAACAATGTAGTTCGCAGTTGGGGACTGTTATCTGCACCGACGAGGTAGGTGCTTCCGTTCGCATTGCCCCAGGATCATGCTATGAAGTGTGACGTTTTCTCTCTAGGACGTGATCCGCCTCTGCGAATGCGGACTTCCAACCGTCTACATCATCGTCGAAGGTGATCTTTGGCTCCGAGTTTTTAGCACTGCGTCAATAGTAGAGAAATCCTGTTCTTATCTTCGTGCTTGTTGTCAGATGGTGACAACGTCGAGACCAAGAGCGTCGATCTACTTGGGTTGAACCCGACACCTCCAGTAACTCCGGCTAAGATTCAGCAAATCATCTCTTCAGCACCTCTGTTACCCGCAGCGCCTTCCACGCCACCAGCTCCGCTTCAGCAAGCTCGACCACAATCACTGCTGGCGAACATATTACCCGCTGGTAGCGTGTCAGTTCGCCAGATCCAGGCCACAGTGCGTCTGCAGCGTAGCGGGAGACTTGTGGCACTTGGTGTCGATAACATCACGTTACCTCTGTGCTGGCAAGTAGGATTTCAAGGTGATCAAGTCGATCGGGATGGGTTCGAGGTGCGCGCATGTGTACTCACTTCGATTCAACATCGATTTTGAGCTCAACATCTCCATTGTTCTCTCTCCCTCTCTCAGTTGTCGCGTGTATCTCGCTAACTGGAGAGGCTCAGACGTCGCTGTAAAAGCGTACGAAGCGACTTTCTTGCTGCTGTCTCGATCATTCCTGAGTCGGTTGGGCATTCATTTGACTGTGTGAGCATTCACGGTAATCTGCACTCGCGATGCCAGATTCACCGGAGCAGACCGCTCAGCGATCGAGAGAGAGTTTGGGAACGAAGTGGACATGATGAACCGCCTTGGGTGCCATCCATCGCTCGTTCTCTTCCTCGGCGTCTGTCCTAATCCGCTGAGCATCGTCTTCGAGTACCTCCCGTTCTCGCTGTTGTGAGTTCACTCGCACACGATAAGTCGTATCAAGTGCATGACTGACGACAAGCTATTGCTGTTCTGGGGGCGTGGGCAGTGAATTGATCAACGGCGTGAAAGAGCAAGATCGGAAGATCCCTCCGTTCCCGAAGTCGTGGACGAAGCGAGTCACAATGATGGTGCGAGAGTGCGAATCAGTGTGTGTCATCCACTCGTCAGAATGAATCACATCAGCACTCACAGAACGGTGTTGCTAGCTCGACGTCGCGAAAGGACTGCAGTTTCTGCACTCGTTTGGAATCATCCACAGGTGCGAGTGTGGTTCATGCCTTGGTTTCTGGATCGGATCACGTGTACGACTGATAACCTGCTTGCTTTTCGGAATCTGGTCAACAGAGATCTCAAGTCGCTGTACGTCGTGACGCGAGCTCAGTTTCTCATAATAGTGTGATCACACACTCATAGCTTTCGCGTGGGCAGGAACTTGCTCGTGACGCAGGAAGGGCGGGTCAAGTTGGCGGGTACGTCAACTGCTTGGAGCACAGAAGCTGTTGAGTTTCTCTAATGCCGATTCGGCCAGACTTTGGGATCTCTCGGGTCGCGCAATCAAGCGACTTCATGACGGGCTGCTGCGGCACATTCCAGTGGATGGCGCCGTGAGTGCGGAAGACAACTGTGTGCAACAGCAGATACTCTCGATCTGACGCTGCCTCGCTATGTTGCTGCCGCTTGCCGAGCTCAGAGAGGTGATCGTGAGCGAGAGATACTCGCTGCCGGCGGATATCTACAGTTTCGGGGTGATCCTGTGGGAGATCTGTGAGGCCTCGGCTCCATTCGCCGATCTCGCGCCAGCACGCGTGCCGATCGCCGTCGTGCAGGAGAAGAAGCGGCCACGGCTCACGGCGTCGACGCCGCAGGTATGCGCTTTCAGCTGTGACGTCTCAACGTGCACAAACAACGGAAATGTGACATACGACAACTGCGTGTTCGCTCTCGCCAGGCGCTGCAGACGCTGATCCACGCCTGCTGGCAAGAAGACGCCGCGAGCCGACCGACTGCAGCGGACACAGTGCGGGTTCTCCAGAGCTTTTTCCCCTCCACTTGATCCCGAGCTGTGACCTTGTATGCCTCACAGCGTCCACACACTTAACAACGCTGTTCACTACGCGCTCAACAAGTCGCTCGACTTCGACGCAGCGAGAAGGAACTCGGTCACAACACTTGCATAGGAAGAGAGTAGCGTCCGATCAATTGACCGCTTCACCGGAAGCACGGCAGCCCCTCGACGTAGTGCTTGAGCTGCGCCTTGAAGAGCTGGCTCGTGATCTGCTTGGCGCTCTGGACGTCGCTGATCGGGTTGTTGACGACACACTCGACGTAGATGTGCGCGTAGATGTGGCGCAGCACGGCGCTCAGGTCGCCCGCCTGGTTGTCGGTCAGGAGCACGAAGCGCAGGCCGCTCGGCGTCTCGTACTGGTGGCACGTGTACGCGTTTGTTTGGTAGCGCTGCATGCCGTCCATGCGGGCGCTCGGCGCCGATGTCCCCAATGCCGCCGCCGCCGCCGCGTCGCCGCTGCCATTCGCGGCCGCTGCTGCTGTTGCTGCTGGTGTGTCGGTCGCTGGCGCGAGCTTGAAGACGAACTCCTTGAGCGAGAAGAGGAGTCCGAAGAGCAGGCGCTTCTCCTCTTCCGGGTCCGCGTAGCTCACGGCGCGTGTGGCGCTGGCGTTCCACTTCTCCTGGTACAGGCACGCGCCCGCCCGCGTGTAGATGTGGAGCGAGTAGATCATCTCGGAATGGCGATTCATGCTGATCGTGAGGCTGTCCGCATGCTGTTTCGAAGGTCGTCAATGTTACCCAACAACAAGAGCCAAAACAGACTGACAAACATCATTGGAGCTCTTGCCTCGAGCAGCGCCCGCAGCACCGACAGAGCCGACCGACGCGCCGCCGCAGCTACCGATGTCGCTGACTGTGAAGCTCGCGACTACAGGCGACCGGGTGGACGTCGCCGCCGTCGCTCGGCTGCTGCCCAGCGGCTGCAGCGTCGCGACGTCCGCCAGCGGCGCGGAAGCGACGGTCGCCGTCGATGCAGCCGACCGACAGCAGCAGCTCGCAGTCGCGTGTCTCGCGCACTGGGCGCTCAACTGCCCAGCGGCAGACGAAGAAGCGGGAGACGCTGGACGCTCGCGCGAGGCCGTCGCAGTATCGGTACGCTAGTCCCCAGAACAGCTTCCGATGGTGCCGCCGCTCGGTAGTACTGATGCTTGCTGCCTTCCCTGCAGATCAGCGAGAGCGGCTCGGCGCAGTGGCTCGCGCTGCACGAAGCGCTCGGCTGCGAGGCGAACCAGCTCGAACTGACGCGCCAGTTGCGCGTGGTGCGCGGCGACCAAATCGTCGAGCGCGTTCTGGAGAAGAAGATACAGGTCGTCGACTGTCGCCCGCGCGACGCGTTCTTGGGGCTGAGCGCGTCGGCAGAGGTCGCCGGTCACTTTGACGGAGCGCGGAACGTGCCGTTCCGCTCGCTGTTCACGCTCGACGGTGAAGGATCGTCGCTGCTCCCGTTGCACGAGCTGCACGAAGCGCTCGTGAAGGACGCCGGAGTCGCCTTGGACACGCCGACCGCAGTGCTTTCGTCGGAAGTGAGTGAGGCGGCGTTGGTCGCGACGTGCCTGTTCCTCGCTGGCCACGACAGCGTGACGTTGTGCCTCTCGCCGCTTAATGACGAGCTCGTCGCTGAGGTGCCGAAGGAGTTCACGTCAGGAATCTTCCATCGCGACCAGTTGCTCTACCCGAGCGAATCTGGCGCGTTTGACTTGTCGCCGTCAACGGATGGTACTGCACCGGAGTCGACGAGTGAAGTGGACGACGCCACTGCAAAGGAGCTCGTGGAAGCGTACTCGGAGCGTGTCAACGGGAAGGATCTGTCCAAGGATGCCGACGCCGACGCCGACGCGGACGATGATACGGAAACGAAGAAGGAGGAGATCGTGTGGGTGAAGGACGGCAAGAGGTTCTTCGACATGCCCGCACCGATCACGAAGGAGGTGTTCCTGGACGCGTCGCTCGCGATCTTCCGCATCGTCTCGTTCGTGCTCGCGCCGTACGGGTTCCCCGCAGCGTTGCGCGACACGTTCTCTCTCGCTGAGGTGAAAGCGCACTTCGGCTCGCTCTTCCAAGATGTGATCGAGGTCTGTTCGGATCTGGTGTACTCGCTGAAGGGACTGAACGAAGGCGCGATGGCGATGAGCGTGCACAAGTGGGTGGAGGAGAAGCGCGACCACGAGTGCTCAGCGCGCGTGAAGGAGATCAACGACCTCTGGACCTCGCTCTACCAGGTGCCAGCAGTCGTGGAGGTCCCAGACTTGCCAGATGAGCGCGTGGTGAGTATCGCGAAGAAGCTGAAGGAGCGGCTCGACGCAGCCGTCCACAAGCGCGCGGCGTGGGCGCTCGACTCGCCGGATGAGAGTGACGACGACACGACCGAGGAAGAGGCTCAGCGCAAGGTATCTGCTGGCTGGCAGTGCATGTACCCCAGTGTGGTGTACGCTCTCGGATTTATCCCGCAGGACCCAGCGGGGAAGCACAAGAAGCTGAGCACGCTGCAGATCAAGTCGCTGATCCAAGCCGTCGCCGAGGCAACGTGGGATGTCGTGGGCGACGAGAGTCTGAGCCAGATCGAGTTCCAGGCGCTGTGCGATACAGTGAAGCAGGAAGCGGACAAGTCGGCGATCGCAGAGATCACAGAAGCAGCAGAGCTGTCCCTGTACGTCACGAAGCACTTCCTCACGCGAGCGGTTCCGAAAGCCGATGGGTACGCGAACGTCATGTCGTCCGTGCGCAGCGTAGTGGAAGAAGGCAACCGACAACTGCGCTCGAACCGCCACCAGCTCGCGCTCGCGACGTTCGCGAAGGCGTTCGAGCATCTCCCGATGTTCCACAAAGACCTCGAGAAGGCCATTGTCGGACGTGCGAACTGCTTCATACAGCTCAACCAGCTGGAGCTGGCGCGCGCAGAAGCCGAAATCGCGCTGAAGCTCAATCCGTTCAGCGCAGACGCGTACACATGCCTTGGCAGCATCGACGAGAAGCAGTCTTGTCCGGAAGCTGCCATGCAGCACTTCGTGACAGCGTTCATCCTGGACGGCTCGCGCTCCACCGAGCACGCCGAGGCGATTGATCGCGTGTCGCGCCTTGTTGGTCGCAGCGTCGCGAAAGACGTATTCAACAAGATGGTCATGGTGCACGAGCTCCCGTCCCCATGGCTGACGCAGAGCTACTTTGACTCGTTCGAGCACGACGTGGACAACGGTGCGAAGGTGCCGTTCGATATCGAGAAGAAGGTCGGGGTCGCGGCCACCGAGCTGGACGCAGAGACGCTGCTGTACCGCGCGATCCACCACAAGCGCAAGAAACAGTTCCGCGAGGCGCAGCGCGACATCTGCGCGGTCGTTGAGATGGAGCTGGAAGCGGATCTGAGGGCGATAGCACTCAACCTCCACGCGTCGTTCCTGTACGTCGCTGGCGACGTGAACGCAGCACTGGAAGCGATTTCGTCGAGCTTGGCGTTGAAGCCGTCGCTCGTGAACTCGCTCGTGAAGAAGGGTGGATTCCTGTCGGAGTTGGGCGATCTGGAGGCGGCGACGCTGTGCTTCGACGAAGCTATGGAGCTCGACCCGAACGACGCAGACGTGCATCTGCACATGGGACAAATGGAGCTCCTGGACGGGAACTACGCCAAAGCGGTGCAGTGTCTCCGGCGCTCAATGTCGCGCTCGGAGGCGCTCGCAGTCACACACGTGTCGTACGGCATGGCGCTGTACAAGAGCGGGTCGATCTACCAGGCGAACGACGTGTTCGACGACGCGGTGAAAGCATTCCCGACGTCTCCGGAGGTTCACCTCTTCCAGGGCGAGGTACTCGCGGACCAGGGCAACTACGCGGACGCCATGAATCACTTCTTGGAGGCGTTCGAGTTGTCTCCCGAGTGTCCGCTGCCGTTCCTGAACGCCGGCCGGGTGTACGTGAGCACGAATGACCCGATGCGCGCGATCGCGCACTTCCAGCAGGCGCTCGAGATCGACCCGCGGTGCAGCTCGGCGCACCTGGACATCGCGCAGGTGCTGTTTGCGCAGGGCCGCACGCGCGAGGCGTTCGAGCACTTTGACGTCGCAGCCACATGCTGCCGCTTCCTGCCCGAGGTCGAGGAGGTGTGCTCGAGCCGTGCGATGGCCAAAATGCAGCTCAAGGTGACGGAGATCCTCGGCGTCGAGCTGCGCCACATTATGCGCAGCAAGTAGAGTAAAAAGCGGCACGACGAGTGTGATAGGAAGCAGCAGCAGCAGCAGCAGCAGCAGATGAGAGCGAATAGACGAAGCGAAGTGTGAGTGATATGCGTGTATGTCAACAAGCGATCCATTCTTCTGAACAATGCGACGTGCCCTTCGCACATGGATGCTTGGGTGAACGGTTGCAGAAGACCGCAGTCTCATTCTCCCTCATTCACTCCCCGCACAACAGGCTCGAGAAGACACGGAAGCAGCACTTCCATCGAACCAGCTACCCAACTAACTCCCAGCGCGTTCTCGGCCCGTTCACTGCCGCCCATGTCGACGCGCCCAAACCACCCGGCGTTCTCGTACGCGGTGCTCGTGAGCCTCGCGGGCGGCGCCGGATACGTGCTGAAGCGCCACGTGCCGTCGCTCGTGGGCGGTCAGGCGCTCGGCGCTGCGTTCCTCGGCGCGGGCTTGCTCGCGATCACCGACGCGATCTCCGAGCACACGTTCGCGCACGGCACGTCGCTCGGCATGGCTGCGATCATCGCGGGTGTCATGGGCCGCCGCGCACTGCGCAAAGGCATCAAGGGACCGCACACAATGATCGCCTCGCTCGGCGCCGCGGCCACGGGTTACCACCTCGAGCGGCTCGTGGACGTGCCGCCGCTGCGCCGGTTCGTTCCCGGTGCAGACCACACGCACCGGAAGCGCGGGGCCGGCGACGCCGAGAGCAGCACTCCGGCCGCGTGACCGCGACGCCCGCCGGGGCTCCGGCCCACGTCATAATACTCATCGTTCATTTACCATTGGTTTCCCTTTAAGTTCGACAGCTACTAGAGACCTAGCAGCGGCCTGACACACGGACTATGGCTCGCCCAGGCCGGGAAGACCCGGCATAGGAGCCCGCTCGCTCGCATCGATCACTTGCCCAGAAAGTCGTGCCTGCTCGCTCACTTGAGGACTGCGGGGGCTTG
>JAASFW010000709.1:0-12800 GCA_023334005.1 Globisporangium orthogonon
CCGACGCCCGAGGTGCGCTTCGAGAACCTCTCGTTCTCGGCGCAGGTACCGCTCGCGACCAAGGCGAGCGACCAGGGCACGGTCGGCATGTACCTCCGCAAGGTCCTCGCGCCGTGGCACCGCCACCCCACGACCACCAAGCTCAAAGTGAGCCTTCGATGTGGTCCATTGTTGTGCCTTTCAGCTCTGTGCGTTTTAGTACTTGGTGACCTTGATGTCTCTCATCTAAAAACCAAAGTTTCGTTTCTTAGCTCAGATTGCGACTCTCTGACGTATGCTACCCTCACATCATACTCCGAAAGCAATGCCGAATTAATCTCGAGATCCGTTCGTCTTCATTGAAATCAATAGTGGCGACGCTTCAAGATCGCCAGACCTGACATTCACTCTCATGTCGGCCGACCCCAAGAGCGCCGCTGGTCCGCCTAGCGGTGGCGGCGAGCCGGGCGCCTCGAAGGCGCCGGCCAAGAAGAGCAGCAAGCGCGCGAGCGCCTCGGCCGCCGTCAGCGACCCGCCGTCCAATGCTGCGACCATGGGGGGACCGTCGCCGCTCTCAACGGCCGGAGCGAACGACTACGGCGCGTCGCCGGTGCCCCGACTGCGCGACGTGCCGCGCACGCCCGTCGCTGAGCCAAAGTCTGCGGGGGACGCGCTGGCAGCAGCGGCGGAGTCCAAGCCACGTGCCTCCAAGAAACGCACGGCGGACACCCGCGGTCCGTCGATGCCTTCGGCTGCTGATGCAGACACACTACCTGCGGACACTCCTGCTGCTGCTGCTGCCAAGCATGACGCGGACGCCGAGCGCGAGAAGCAGGCGGCGGCGGCAGCGCGGCGCGAGGCCAAGCGTCAGCGCGCCAAGGAGCTCGAGGACGCCAAGCGCCGCGAGGAGCTTGCCAAGCAGGTACTCGAGGACGCCAGGCGCGCAGAGGAGGCGCGGCAGCGCGAGCAGCGACGCCAGCAGGAGCTCGCGGCGCTGAATGCAAACGCCGAGGAGTGTCAGGAGGAAGAGGAGGCGCAGGGGGATTATGACGACGACGGCTTCGAGAACTATGACGACGACTTCGAGGATGATTCTCGGCCGCCAGAGAAGCCATCCGCGGTACCACAAACCAAGCCGCAGTCCAAGGCAAAGGCCACCAGCGGCGGCGGCAGCAGCAACCGCGACGACGTGCTCAGTCCTCTCGAGCTCAAGAAGATTAAGCAGGCCCTGCAAGCGGAGAGCAAGGAGCTGTCGACGTCACGACCATCTAGCTCATCCTCTAAGGCTGGAGATAGTAGCAGCAATCACAACCAAGAACAGCAGGTAGCAACAGAAGCGAAGAAGAAGAAAGGGTCGGCGACGTCGACGTCTATCGCGTCGTCCATCGCCGGACTCAAACAGTCGCTCGACCCTCGGGCGAAGCGCGTGAAGGAGGTGCTCGATGCGCGCAAGTTCGAGGTCGAGAAGTTCAACCTCTTCCACCAAGCGCCGCTCTCGGAACAGGAGACGTACTTGAGCAGCCTCCGGCGTGGACACGTGCGCCAGGTAGCAATGTACACGAACGACGGCGCCAAGGCGATGCCCACGCAGACCAAGTTCCCTGCAGGTGTGGACAAAAGCATGCACTTTCCGGACGACATCGGTCTCGACAGCGCGTCATCAACGACAATAGGGAACAACAACAGTCGTGACGGTGAGGACGATAGTGTCAGTGCGCACTCGACTGTGCGGTTCTTTAAGTTCCTGGAGAGCGCTGCGTACGCATGTGAGTTGCTCGCTGAAGGTAACGCAGCAGCTGCGGAGCTCGAGCTCGAAGAGAGCAAGAGCTCGACCAAGAAAAGCCTCACAGTGTCCAGGAACACGTCACTCTCACAGCAGCTAGTGTTTCCGAACAAGCGCTTCGATGATCCTCTCGTTGAGGTGCTGCTCGAAGGCCGAGACATCGTCGCGATGCGTTACTCGCCGTGCGCGTCAAACATCTTGGTGACATGTTACGGTCCGCAAGAGACGAGTCAAGCGGGCAAAGAGCTACTAGAGTCGGTGACGCTCTTGAAGTGCAAGGGAGTCTCCTGCATCTGGGACGTCAACCAGCCACACCAAGTGCTCTACGTCCTCAAGAATGAAGGCCTGATATCAGCAGTCTCCCTATCTCCGAACCGCGAGCTCATCGCGCTCGCTGGGACGGAAGACGGAAGCATCCATGTTTGGGATCTTCGCAAACAGCCATATCGCAGCAGCAGTGAGATCCACGAGTCCGGCAGACTCTCGCTATGTTCACCGACGTATTCAACATGTGGTATCGACTACAAGTCTCCATCGCAGCACGCGTCCACCATTGTAGCGCTCGAGGTGATTGTCCAGACCATCGGGTCGTACGGCAGCGGGAACAACAATCCCAGCAGTGGAACGTTCCAGTTCGGCTCGATGGACGACCGCGGCATCGTGATCATCTGGAGCCTCATCGAGTTCGAAGCAGGAGAGGACGCGCTTCTCGCGGACAAGTGTGTCGAGATCGGCGGTCGTGTGAAGATGGTCATGAACACTCTCATCGACACGCAGCAGCAGTACATGGTCGCCAAGCCACCACTGAGAGCAATGGAGAGATCCTCTTCGCTGAGATTGTCGTCGGCGAAAGCAAGTGCGAGTAGATCTGGTAACGCAGCACTGGACGACGGAACGTTCTCGGTCGGTCCCATCGCAACCGTGTTCAAGTTCTTCCCGCACGATCCGAACCAGTACGTCTCGATGCGGTCCATGGGCGTAGCTTGTGCAATGCTAAACCGTTAGCGCTCATCCTTTGTATCTCTCTCAGGTTCGTGTTTGGAACACGAAGCGGACTTGTGTATCGAGGCCACCGCTTCGAGAAAACTGAACAAAGAGCGGTGCGCGCAGTGTACCGCCGCAACGGAGGACGAGGCGCGCAGTGTGCGATCGCAGCCGGGGTCGTCTGCATCGCCTTCCACCCGTTCTCACCCGAGTACTTTCTCGTCGGCTACGAAGACGGGGGCATCTGGTACGCTCATCACCGACACTAAGTGCCAAATCGCTTGCACTCGCTGACGCTGTGTGTGCGTGTGCGCGCGCGTGTGTTTGCACCTCAACTTACAGCATGTTCCAGCACAGCTCATGCACCTGTCTGAGATTGTGGGAGGATGTGGCGTTCGGCGTGAGCGTGAGCTCACTGCAGTGGTCCACGTCGCGTCCGGGTGTGTTCTTCGCGTCGTTCTCGAACGCGCAGGTGCTAGTCTGGGACTTGACCGAGCAGACAAACGTGCGTGGTGTCTTCATCGCGTTGGTGATGCTCGAGTGGGAAACAGCAGCTCGTACATTTGATGAGAGAGTGAGGGAATCTCATTGTCGCGTCGCTCTCTCTCATTTCTTGCCATCTCAGGCACCAGTGCTTTCGTACTCGATTCCTGCGCTCGAGATTTCGTCGCCCGTGGACCTCGCGTCGTCGCTCTACCCGCTCGTGCTATCGTGGGTGGACATACCTACCGATGTCTCTGATGTCGTCGACTTGACCTTCTTTCATTCTTTTTCTGATACTGTCTGTCGCTTGGATGCCACAACGCAGCTCCGAGATGATCCGAGCGTCACGACCGACCATCGCGATTCGCAGCGGAGCCGCCCCGCCGTTCCAGTTCGAGCTCCACGAGCTGAGCCAGGAACTCGCCGCGCGGTCTCGAGACGAAGGGCTCGAGGTCAAGGCGTTGTTCTCACACATCTTGTAGCGCTGTACATGCACCACGAGTACGGGCAAGAGTGGATGAATGCAATAACGATAGCGGTAGCTGCACGCGTAGTACGATGCTGAAGCCCTTCTTCAGGTACATTATCATATCATCATGGACAATCGGGCACACCAACAACGAACGACATCCGGGCTAGACATCAAGCACTGGTGGAGCTTCCACCCATACTGCTCATGCTGTGGCTGTTCTTGCCGCTGGCGATACTGCTGCTACTGCTGCTGTTGCTGTCATACCGACCCACGAGCCGCGCGTAGATGCCGTTGCGAGCCACCAGGTCTGCGTGCGAACCTTCCTCCGCCAGATAGCGACACGCCGCACTCGCCCACCGCAGTGTCGTACTGCTGCGGCAGCGCCATGACGAACTCGTGTGCGTTCGCGAGCTTCACCGCCGCCACCGCCTGCTCGCGCGTGATGTCCTTGCCGCCCACCGCGATGTTTTCGAAGATCGTCGTCGCGAACAGCACGGGCTCCTGCGACACCAGACCGATCTGCGACCGCAGCCAGTTCACGTTCAGCGTCCGGATGTCCGTCCCGTCGAGACGCAGTAGGTGGCGCAGCACGCGCTTACGCAGTGCCTTTGCCTGCCGCTCGACCACCCGCGCGAACAGCACGTGCGTGAGCACGTCGGTGGCGAAGAGCGCGAGCGCCAGCAGCAGGAAGTCACGCGTCGCGAGTCGAGCGGCGCGAACACCGCCACGGCGTCGCCGAACACGAGCGCCATGCACGGGTACAGCGCGCCGTTGAGCACTGCCGCTGCCACGCCGAGCGCGAGTGCGGCCGCGTCGCCCGGCGTCGCGTAGCGATAGAGCGCTCGGAGCGACGCCGGTGGCGGGGGTGGTGATGGCATCTTGGGAGTGCTGGTGCTGGCGATCCTCCTGCTGCTGCCAGTCGACGATGCTTTCGCTCCAGCTTCGACGGCGATATCACCGACGCTTGCGTCGGCGACCGGGGCGCGCGGCGTGCGCAGCTCCGCGAAATCGGTCATCGCCAGCGCGCGGCAGGCAGTTGTTCGAGTTCGGGCGCGAGTGCGCGCTGGCGGGCGAAAGCAGCAGTGCGCCGCTGCAGTCGCCGCAGCGCGTGCGAGTGCCGCTAGGCGCCTCGGAGATCGAGCGACCGCCGCTCGCGCCAAGCGCGGGCTTCCGGACCCTGCGCGTCATCGCTCCGGGAGTCGCACTGCAGATCGCGGGTATTGAATAATCGCGTCGTCGATGCTCTCGGCGCCGAACACTGCCGAACACCTGCGAAACACTATGCAGCAGCTACGTCGGCGGTCTCGCCTCCCATTCTTTATCCCGAGGCTCCCGAGACACCGTCTCGATGCGCCCCAACCCGCCGGATGACTCGGACGGCGACACCCACCGCGCTCCTGTCACGCAGCACTCGCCGCGGAGCCAGCGCGCACTTGAGGCACTGGGTGTCGTGGCGCTCGCCGCGCTCCTCTCGCGAGCGGGGCTTCTGCTTGCGGCGCTCGCCAGTGCGGCGCTGCTGCTTGCGTGCCCGAGCAGTATGTGGGCCAGGCTGCAGCTCCGGTTCGGCCTCTCTCGGGCACTGCCACCTGCAAACGACGCAGTCGAGAGAGTAGACGGCGGTGGTACGTCGGACGAGCACACGCTGCAGACGACGGCGACCTGCAAGTCGGTCGGTCCAGCAAACGAAGGTGGTGAGCGAGAAGCGGAGCGCCGACTTCCAGCACCAGCAACGCCACCATCACCATCACAAACAACAGCTCGCAAGACAAGGCGACGCCGCTCCAAGTTGGCGGTGCCAACAGCGCTGACGCCGTCGCTGCGAGTCGTCGATCTGGGCGTGGGGGCGGACGGCGCGCCGCTGCGCCTGCATGCGGCGAAGAAGCTGTTCGGCGACTTCGTGGTTGAGCCGAACGCCGAGTCGCCGTACGAGTTCGAGAACGACTTCGTGCGCGGCAAGCTGCTCTTCCTGCTGAACCGCCAGGACACGGGTGACACGGCGCTCCCTGCGCGCGTCGAGCGCATCTTCCGTGGTAAGCGCCGGCTGTTCTGGGTGCAAGTGCAGCTGCAGTTCAAGCAGGTGCCGTCCGGAATCTTGTACATCGGCGGCGAGGTGCCGCGCGCGATGAGTCTCGGGTTCTTCACGGGCGGACTTGCCAAGATTATCCTGGGCGTGCTCCAGTCTCTCGTGCGCGGCCTGCACTACGGCTTCGGAGTCCTGTATCCAGGCGCAGCAGCGACCCCCGCCGACGAGGAGCTGCCGCACATCTGCTTTCCACTCTACACGGCCGTGGACCAGTTCGTATGCACGCCTGCCGGCGCCGAGCCGCCCGCGCTCGGGAGTCTCGACTTTGGCGAGACGAAGGAGGCGTCGCTCGCACGTCGCAAGACCGGCGGCGCCTTCTACGCGTACAACACCACGGACACATACTCTTTCCACTTCCACAGCTACTTTATTGACTTCTCGCGCTGGAGGCTGCAGAATGTGCCGGGGATGCGTGACGTGTCGCTGAGTGCGTTCTGGTCCGACATGCCGCTGCAGCTCGTGGCGTACAGCTTGAAGTCGCAGTCGACTGCAGACCCGACCAGCGAGAGCAGTGCGAAGAAAGCAGTCCATTCGTTGCGCACGAAGGAGTACAAATTCTGCTTTGAATTGAGTCATCGCGTGCAGGAACCATTGTGCTCTGTAGACGACTTGGCTGCTGGCGGTAACGACGAAGCGAACTCGGTGGCGACCGACGAAGCCACGCAACTCGAAGAGCTTCAACAAGAGCTGCGAAGGTTTGAGTTCAGCCTCCCGGCGTGGTTCGAGTACTCCAGCAGCTCGTCGATGAACAGCGAGCGACGCGTGGGGTATGTACTGCTCGTGCGCGAGTATGGCGGCGAGGGCGCCGTTGACGCCGCTCGCACGTCTCAGCAGCGCACTGCGAAGAGCGAGTACATGGTGTTGCACACGGCGCTTTCCGCGTACGCTCCACTGTCGTTCATCGAGCACGAGCTCGGAGCTGTGCCACGCAAGCGCGGCAGCGGAGCCAGTCTTTTTTCCAGTTCCACGCGTCCGACGAAGAAGCCGCTCGAGGAGTCCATCTCGATCCGCTCGCGCAGCAACAAGTACGACGTGATTGAGCACGAGCGGGAGTTTCTCGAGTCCCATCTGAAGCAACTGGCGAGTCACAGCGAAGATGCGACTGCCACGCCTTGCATCCGTCCAGAGCAGCTTCTCGCGGCGCAGGCAGCGCTGTTGGATGTGCTCCAGAACAAGCACACCTCGCTGCATGGGGAGTGGTCGTTCCATTCGAGTTCGAACTGTCGAGCGAACAGCTTCGAGTTGTCCAGCCTCGTGTCGAATGTCACCGAAGGCAAGGACTTCCCACACGCGGCGGCACAGGTGGTTCGCGTCGCTACGATGAACCGCTGGCGCCACGAGTGGATTACACTTGACCGATCGAACCGCGTGCTGCGGTTCTTTCGCATGATGACTTCTACTCACAGCTTCTCGATCGAACTCGGTCATGTACTGTCTGTATCGCGTGATAACGTGGGCACTGGCAGTACGTGTCATGACGAAGGAGGCGACCATGTCACTGAAGAGCTGTACTGGATGCACATCGGGTTGCTGGAGAAATGCCATCACATCGCATTTGGCTCGATGAGCGAACGAGAGCGATGGATCGAGTTTGTCACAGAGACAATCGAGGCGAGCGTGACGACAGCAGAAACCCGGAGATACTCCGTAATGGAGGAGCGTCTCCTGCAGCCGATCGTTCAAAGCAGCGAGCGTATGACCCTCGACACATTTGCAGATAGCGGCAGCGGGAGGGACGGATCATCCAAGTCTCGTAGTCGATTTGTGCTAAACAATCGATGCGACTTTGTCGTGCACGCGACTACGGGGAGTCCATCGAACGGCGCCGACCCGAACAGACTCGTTTCCCAGAGCCTAAAGCGCGTGATCGCTTTGCAGTCGCGCCGGCTGCAAGCAGGATCGACCCGAGATCTAGTCGCATTCCTGCACGAGATCGCCGCGCTCAAGTGGGTCGACATGAGCTCTTTGCGCGACGATGAAGACGTCAAGAAGGTGTTTTTCCTCAACCTCTTCCACCTGATGCAGATCCACGCGAGCATCTTCGGGTTCCTGCCAAAGTCCAAGATGCATTGGAGCAAGTTCTTCAACGGCGTGAGCTACAACGTCGGCGGGATGCTCTTCTCGCTCGCAGAGATCGAGCACTGCGTGATCCGCGCGCCAATGTCGGCGTTGCGACTGCCGATCGCCTTCCTTGTGATCCCACGATTCCATCACGACCACGACGAGCGCGTCGCGCTCCAGCTGACGAAGAAGGACTTTCGGCTCAACTTTGCGCTGAACTGCATGACCAAGTCGTGCTCGAACTCGATCATAGTGTACAACCTCACGCACTTGGAGACCCAGCTGGACCGCGTCGTGCAGGAGACGCTCGATCTCTCGCTCACGTATGACCGCGAGAGTCGAGTTGTGTACCTCCCCAAGGCGTGCGACTGGTATCGAGGTGACTTCGTGGCAGCTGCAGCTGCAAGTGCGACCGTGAGCAGTGCGGACGTCCACACGTCGTCCATCAACCTGCTGACGCTGCAGTTGCTGGTGCCTTTCATGCGGGGCAGCAAGCGAGAACTGCTCGAGTACGTGCTGAGTCGCCACAGCACACTCGTAGCCAAGTACAAGTTCGCCAAGTATGACTACAGATTCCAGGAGGCACCGCTGACGGAAGTCACCATGCCGTCTATCTTCTGCACAAATCCTAGACTGACCGATCACACGAACTCAATATGAACATGAGTAGCCCTCTACATGCATGCTTTATAAACCGTGATCTCCATACTCGTAGTCCGACGTAGCGTAGGTGCTCGTCTCCGTTTGCAATTCACGTTCAGGTGCATGACTTGAGCACCGACGAACCTTCATGCGAACGTTTTTCAAGTATAACGGCGCTCAAGAGATCGAGCTTGAGTGACTGCAGCATTCTTCATTGGTGGACCGACGTGTGATTCTTGTGTGCGCGCTAGTGCGCATCCTGTTCACGATAAATTGTACCTCGAGCGCGCCCCACACTCGGCTCAGGCACAAAGTAGAAGGATCCAACCCTCGGACGACTAGTCGGACTTAGTCTGCTTCTCTCGTATCGCACGTAGCAGCGCGCAGCTCCTTGTCCTCGTCGTCAGCGCTCCAGCGATGCGACTCACGGTCCAGCAGTCCCGCGTGATCCTCGGCGTGAGCAGCGATGCGTCGCCCGAAGAAGCACGACAGGCGTACCGGAAGCTCGCGCTGCAATTCCACCCAGACAAGAACCCGGACGACCCGAGCGCGACCGAGAAGTTCCAGGAGCTCTCTGCGGCGTATAGGCGCATCTGTGATCACCACAATCGCACCAACGACAGCAACAACCACACACCGGGTGGAGAGAGCGACGAGTTCTCCTTCGATGAAGTCGCAGAAGTAGACGAGATGAACATCTCGCTCGAGGAGATGCTCATGATGTTCGAGATGCTGTTTGAGAGCGCGAGCCACAGGGGGAAGACTGCGAAGGCGGGAAAGAAGAAGACGACGAAGAAGAAAGCGAATGCGAATGCGAAGAAGACTGCACCGGACACGAAGGGGAAAACACCGCAAGTGCGTGTCCCTTTCCGAGGCGGACGCGGACCATCAGGCATCGGTCGTCGAGCTCCAGCGCGCGGCGGATTCACGTCTGCGTCGCTCTTCGGAAGTGCAGAGGATATGCTGTTCCAGAGCTTCATGGCGATGGAGATGACACGAGAGATGTGTGTGGCAGGCGATCGATACGATTCGATGCTGTTTGCTGGGAACTGGAGGCAGCAAATGAAAACTGAACGAACGTGGTGTGCACAATCTAGGGGCGATATGGACGAGGGCTTCGCGTCCATGAGCAGCTTCTTCGGCAGCTCGTTCGGCGACTCGGACTTCTCGTTCGGAAGCGATCTCGACAGCAGCGACTGTGACAGCGAAGACGAAGTGTTCCTCTGTCAGCGCGGCCCAAGGAAGAAGACATACAACCGAGCTGCGAACACAGCCAGCGCGAGTCAGAGCAAGAAGAAGTCTGCGTCATCACCATCTCTAAGCAACCAAGCAGGCGAGCTCTCGAGCGGTACGTATGGTGGTGCTGCTACAGCGCTCGATAGGCCTGCGAGATGTCGTCACGCTCACCCCATCACGATACTACACTCGCGCACTTGCACCAGCAGCTCGAGAGAAGTGCATGCCAGAAGCTGTCGCGACGGAGGTCGAGGGCGCAACACGAGGGCAAGACATCGCACTGGAGTCTCGCGTGCGCGTCTTCGGCAAGCACGTCGGGGTTCGTCGCTCTGTCTTGAATCGCTGGCGGCGGGATGGCATGCATATCACCTGGAGCCCTCGCCAGTGTGGGCTAACCTCTGTGTCCCGTCGATTGGTGAATGGGTGGACAATTTGGGATGCAGGTCGTGAAGTTCAGGGGTCCGGTGCACTACGCGAAAGGCGACTTTGTCGGTGTGGAGCTGAGCGAGCCGGTCGGAAAGAACGACGGCACGGTCAAAGGAGTCTCGTACTTTGCGTGTCCACCGCAGTTTGGGCTCATGGTGCGTCCGGAAGACGTGGTGCCCGTTGCATGAAGTGTTAGAAGTGGAGGGACATCCTAGGAAGAGGTCGTTTCATGCACGAATCACGAGTTTCGGCATTTGCCAGCCGGCTTTGTCGAGCGCGGCGACCTCAGATCTTTGGAAGCGCTGGCAGTCTTCGCGAACGCAGCGAACTGGAGAAGAGAAACTTGCCACTCGATCTCTCTCTCTCTCTCTCTCTCTTGCATCCGCGGCGTTTCCGCTCACCAACCTCATCGAGTCGAGAGATTTCGTGTTGCATTGTGCTGGATAATGAAAGCACCACCCAACAACAGATCCGTACTTAGTCGAAGGGTTTTGCAGTTGTTGACACGACAGTGTCGCTCAAGTGTTGTCTCGCGTTGCGAAATCGCGGGGCGAGGTTGTCCGAGTAGTTGCTCGATGCGGGTCAAGGTCGTGCGAAGGTCGCGCCAGCGTGTGCCAAACCTGCGGTGGTGGATCGATCATTCGGGATTTCGCCTCCAAGAGCTAAAGTCTCCTTCGCCGCCTTCCGCCTCTCACCAAGTAAGATGCTTGCCCGCTCCGCCATCGCGACCGTGGGCCGCGCGTTCAGCACCGCCGCGGGCGGCAAGAAGGTGGCCGTGCTGGGTGCCGCCGGCGGCATCGGCCAGCCGCTCTCGCTGCTGCTCAAGGACAGCGACCACATTTCGCACCTGAGCCTCTTCGACGTGGTCAACACGCCCGGTGTGGCCGCCGACATCGGCCACATCAACACGCGCGCCAAGGTCACGGGCCACACGGGCATGGACAACGCGCACGACGCGCTCAAGGGCGCCGACATCGTGGTGATCCCGGCGGGTGTGCCCCGCAAGCCCGGCATGACGCGCGACGACCTCTTCAACACGAACGCCGGCATTGTGCAGTCGCTTGCGGCGGCCGCGGCCAAGGCGTGCCCGGAGGCCATGCTGCTCATCATTGCCAACCCGGTGAACTCGACCGTGCCGATCGTGGCCGAGACGTTCAAGAAGCACGGCGTGTACGACCCGAAGCGCCTCTTCGGTGTCACCACGCTCGACGTTGTGCGCGCGAACTCGTTCGTGGCTGAGAGCCAGGGCTGGGACCCGCGTACGACGAACGTCAAGGTGATCGGCGGCCACGCCGGCACGACGATCCTGCCGCTGCTGTCGCAGGTGGACGGCGCCAAGTTCTCGGACGAGCAGATCGCGCAGCTCACGCACCGCATCCAGTTCGGCGGTGACGAGGTCGTCAAGGCCAAGGACGGTGCCGGCTCGGCGACGCTCTCGATGGCGTACGCTGGCGCGCGCTTCACGCTGCGCCTGCTCGACGCGATCAACGGCGCCAAGGATGTCGTCGAATGCTCGTACGTCGAGAACGACGTGACCAAGGTGCCGTTCTTCTCGACGCCCGTGACGCTCGGCCCGAACGGCGTGGAGCAGGTGCACCACTTCGGCTCGCTCTCGACCGTCGAGCAGAAGAACTTTGACGAGATGATCGTCGACCTCGAGAAGCAGATCGCCAAGGGTGTCGCGTTCGCGAACAAGAACTAGAGCGGTCGCCGTAGGAAGCAAGTGTGGTGGAGCTCGCGCGTGCTAGACAAGCGAGCACGCGAGTGCGTGTGTGTGTGAGAGAAGGAGGGAATAAGAGGAAGCGCCTCATGCGCAGCGTGGGAAATACACACAACCACCTTTAGCACGCGCTCGCGCTCGCTGTTGCTGCCTTGCGGACGATGTGTGGCTGTCGTGCGTCACGCAGGCGCAGCAAGCGCCATCGAGGAGATCGAGGTGCACGAAACGATTCCAGGAGGTTAATAACGCTCCTACTAATGTGTCTTTGTCCGGAACAGTATCGTGTACCCATGTCGTTTTACACTTCCCATTCCCGGATTTCACGGCATCTTCGTATGGAACAGTGCGAATGATTCTCATTTTACGTTTCGGTCGATAACCACTCGTTGCTTGTCAGGTCAAGCGGGAGCACGATGGTAGTAAAGCCCGAACGGATGCGAGATCGAGCGAACGCGAGGTACTTGAGCACTTGGAACTCGCTTGCGCCTGCATCTTGCTTCCGAGCTGCTCGCTCTTCGCTACACCACCGCTATCTTGCCTCAAGCACATCAAAGTTCTAGAGTGTGTTACGCGTGTTAGGCTCTACGTCAACTCGGCCTGGACGACACACTGACGCTACACTACGCGGAGGTGCGCCTTCGCACTGAACGGGTCCAAGTTCTGCCATTTCCTCGGTGTCGACGACCTGTAGCCTGAGATCCCTCATCGCCATGAGCACTTGTTGCGGGTACTCGCGGTTGGTTGAGCAAGTGCTCGTTCATCAGGTAGATATTGCGTGCCGCATTCACGTCTCGATCCAATTCCAAGCCGCAATCTTCGTTCTGGCATTTGTAGATCTTTTCCCCCTTCAGCGATGTGTGGATATTGCCGCAACGCGTGCACGTCTTGGTGGTGAACTCTTCCGTGCAAACGATCAACTTCCCGCCGACCC
>JAASFW010000071.1:0-44891 GCA_023334005.1 Globisporangium orthogonon
CACGAGAACCGGTCGGAGGGGTGCACATCGGATGCGATGGACAAAGCTGCGCAGAATGGTCACCTCGAGATCGTCAAGTGGCTTCACGAGAACCGGTCAGAAGGCTGTACAACGGATGCGATGGATCGTGCTGCGGCAAAGGGTCATCTCGAGATCGTCCGATGGCTTCACAGATACCGAACCGAGGGGTGCACTACGCTTGCAATGGGCCAAGCTGCAGGATATGGCCATCTTGAGGTCGTCAAATGGCTCCATGAGAATCGAACAGAGGGATGCACGCCACAAACGATGGATATGGCAGCTCATAACAACCACCTCCATGTCGTCAAATGGCTACACGAGAACCGTACCGAAGGGTGCACGACAGTCGCTATGGACCATCCAGGCTCGGTTGAAGTACTCCAGTGGCTGCACGAGCATCGGAGTGAAGGGTGCACTGAGAATGCAATGGTGAATGCCGCGTACAGTGGCAACTTCGAGGTGCTTCTGTATCTGAAGGAGCACCAGCTCGACGTTGGCGTCAATGAACAAGTGATAGATCACACTGGTTGGAGCTGCAGCTATGAGATCTTCGAGTGGCTCCATGTGAACTACCCGGAGCACTTCGCCTCAAGAGCTACATCGAGAGAATGGATAGAGAGAGCGGACGAGTCTTACCGGTGGACGATGTACTTCCAGTTCGAGTCGAGTTCCTCAGATCCATAAATGCGGCTCGAACACGTGACGCAGAAGAAGATGATGATAGATGCCTTCGCCATGGACGTCGAGAACGAGCGACTGGAGATCCATGACGACGATCGATCGAGGAATGCAGTCGGTCCGCTGGCGAAGCACAGGGTGGTTGGGACGGTTTCGGTATGTCGTGTGTTGGAATGAGAAAGAGAGGCGTGGAGCACTCCAATCGAGCCTGCTTGATCCATCGCGTACATCATGCAGCCTTCAGTATGATTCTCGTGGAGAAACTTGACGACATGAAGGTGATTGTTTCTTTCCGCTGGGTTCATCGCCAGCTCGGTACAATCTTCGGTTTGGCTCTCGTGCAGTCTGACTAAGCGTTACTGCTTCATCTGCGTCTCGTGGATGCTGCAGACCTCGTTGGGCAGTTCTCGTGAGCCCACTTGACGATGCACAGGTGGCCTGCTGCAGGGCTGTCAATCCATGCAGATGTGTCCTTCGTGTTGTTGTGGAATTGGAAGTGCCGCGACATGACCACCTCCAGGTTGTTGCTCTCCACGCAGTCTACAAATGCCAGTCTCTGCTCTTCTTCAGACCCGTATTCGATACTCGAGAGGAACTTGGCAATCTCGATATGTCCGTTCCCGATGGCGATGTTGAGATTTTCTCTGACAGATCTTGTTCGTTGCATCACCAAGCATATGCTGCTGCTCGTACAGCCACTGCGTGATCTCGAGGTGGCCACACGTTGATCCTACCCACAGCAGGATGGAAACAGCTCGGTGGGTCTCAGTGCGCGGAGGCAGTCACTGCGCAATATCGAGATGTCCCTCCTTCTTCCCCTCCTCACCACATAGCTGACCAGTTGTATGCTCGGATACCTCTCGAACAGCCAGTGCAGCACGTGAAGTCTACCGCTCCAAGCGGCTTTCACTATCGCCTTCAATGACATCACATTCGAGCGGTTAACGTGGGAGATCCGCCGCCGACTCTTGCAAATGATCTGCTTCGTGCTGTGATGCGCTCGACTCGTTAGCAGCTCCTGCATATCCTCATTTTCCAATTCACATCCGAAGCACATTCGTCACGTGTCTCCGATTGGCATAGCGTCCCAGGAGCTCACCACGTGCCTTGATCTCGTTCGCCAAAGCTTTCAAGTCTTCCGTAGCTCGCAGGTTCATATCATTGGACTCTGTCTGATCTCCAGTCAGTCTCTGAGACATCGCCAGGTTGTACTGTGCTCTACTTTTCTGATGCTGGTGGTGCTGGCGACTGCAAGGGCCAGTTCGTCGCTCTGCTTGCCGAACGAGAGATCTCAGGCCCGCCAAGACTGGGAGCTCGGTTCCTGCTTTTCAACCTCCGCGTTGAGTGTATCTCCGCTAGCTCGAGTGGAGGAGTACCGTATCGTACCGCCCACAAAGTCTCATCTCGCGCTTTTTCTGCCCGTGCGTGCACCACCGGCCAGCCAGCCTGCACGAACCCTCCCATCTCAGGCTCGGAGCGATGGCGTCCGAGGGCGAAGCCGCCGACGCGCTCTCCGAGCTGCCGGCGCTGCCTGCGCGTCGCCTGCGCGCCGTGACACAGGCGGACGCCGCTGAGTTCGCGGCGGCGGCTGACGCGCGTGCGCCGTCCTCACCTTCGTCGCCGTCGTCACCAGCGGCGAGCGTGGGGCCGAGCGACTTTGAGCTACTGTGTGTGATCGGACAGGGCGCGTTCGGCAAGGTGTGTGCGGTGGTGGCTGGGAGGTTATGAGGTTGGTTGAGTTCCTACTGGGGAGGGAAGGATGCTGAAGAGGAGGAGGAGACAGGTGCTCCAAGTGCGGCACATCCCGAGCCAGGACGTGCTGGCTATGAAGGTCGTGTCCAACAAGTACATCGTCAAGCACAACTCGGTCGCGTACCTACAGACGGAGCGCGACATCATGACCAAGGTCAAGCACCCGTTCCTGATCCACTTGCGGTGCGCCTTCCAGACGCGCTCGAACGCCTACCTCGTCATGCCGTTCGTGGCCGGTGGCGAGCTCTTCCACCACCTGCACAAGGAGGGGCTGCTGCTCGAAGTACGCTCTCTCTCTCTCTCTCTCTCTCTCCTTTGTCGTCGTTCTGCTCACTGTGGGTGAATGATTCATGGGGCACTCGGCTCGTATTGTCCCAGAGCGCCGCCAAGTTCTACGCGGCGGAGATGGTGTTGGCGCTCGAACATCTGCACGGTCACGGGATCATCCACCGGTGAGTTGGTTGGCGTCACGCTATGCGAGCCAATCACTCGCAGCAGTAGCTAACGCCTCGCGCACCAGAGACCTCAAGCCCGAGAACATCCTCATCGACGGTGATGGCCACATCCGGTTGACCGACTTTGGACTCGCCAAGGAGATGACCGACGTGCGTGCTGCTATGCTTGTTGTATGGACGCCGCGGACGTGTAGGAATGGAGGGGGCTGACTTGAGATGATGATGGCGGGGGCACGCGTGTGGCCCCCTGACAGGAAGACGACTCGGCCAAGACCATGTGCGGCACGCACGAGTACATGGCGCCCGAGATGATCCGCGGGAAGGCGTACAACCAGGCGGTGGACTGGTGGGCGCTCGGTGCGCTCATATACGAGATGGTCACGGGGTACCCGCCGTTCCAGCACAAAAACCGCAAGAAGCTGCACCACAAGATCCTGAACGAGAAGGTGCGTGCGTGCTGCGGGCAATCGCGCGTTCGACGCGACAGACGAGCTGGTGGATGACGACAATGGTGGTGCTGACTGCTGTCTGCTGTCGGATGCACCCAGCTGAGCCTCCCCAAGTGGCTGAGCGCGGACACGCACTCGATCCTCAAGCAGCTGCTCGAGCGCAATGTGGACAAGCGCCTAGGCTCGGGCAAGTCAACGATGTTCCAGGTCAAGGGCGTGCAGGCGATCAAAAAGCACGCGTTCTTCCGCGACGTCGACTGGCACCTGCTCGCGCACAAGAAGCTTGAGCCCCCGATTGTGCCGACCGTCGCGAGCACCACGGACACGTCCTACTTCTCCGAGGAGTTCACCAAGCTCGCGGTCGGACGCCCGAGCGGCCCTGGCGGCGGTAGCGACAGCATCGACGACGACGACGCCGCCGCCGCCAAGCTCTTCGCACGCTTCTCCTTCATCGCCGATGACATGCGCATCGCCGGCATTGATGTTGATCCGGCGCCGCCCGCGCAACGCGAAGGCACATCGGAGCAGCAGCTTGCGTCTGCTTGATCTGGTCGGTCTCTTGTCCATTCATTCCATCTTATTCTAAAAATGCATCTCTGACGCCGTCGCGTCGTTGCAAAATCAGATTTGATTGGCACGCACCGATCACCACCACCCGTTTCCCACTCGCCAACTGGCATGGCATCGTCTTCGTCCAGCAGCAGCAGCGGTAGCGCGGCGCTGCTCGCGGCCGCCGCCTTCGCCTCGGGCGCCGTGAGCGGCGCAGCATTGTATGCCGCGCTCGAGCGACGGCGGCAGCGCAAGGTGCTTGAATCCACTGCGCCGCTGGACGCGCGTGATGCGCGGGAGCTCGTGGCACCCGCCGCCAGCCTCGTGGACCTCATCGTGCGCTACAAGCAGAACCTGGGACGTCGGGACCCGCACCGAGGCGATGCTTCGCGCTCCGACGCCTACACCGTGCGCGCGCAGGTGGTGCCGGGGTCCGTCAAGCAGCAGCTCGCGGCTGCGTGTCCCGAGACGCCTGAGAGCTACGCCGCGATCTTCGCTGACTGCGAGCGCGTGCTCTTCCCGGCACTCACGCACTGGGCGTCGCCCGACTTCTTTGCGTACTTCAAGGTGCACGCCGGCGACCCGAGCATACTCGCGGACCTTCTCTGCGCAGCCCTCAACGTCGTGGGCTTCTCGTGGGTCGCGGCGCCCGCGGCCACGGAGCTCGAGCAGGTCGTATGCGACTGGCTCGCACAGCTGCTCGCGCTGCCCGCGTGCTTCCATTCCGCGAGCGTCGGCGGCGGTGTGATCCAGGGCTCAGCGAGCGAGTCAGCGCTCTGCGCGCTTATCGCCGCGCGTCACGCTGCGCTCGACGGACTCGATGGCGACGCGCGCGCGCAGCGAGCCGCCAAACTCTGCGTCTACGTCTCGGACCAGACCCACGCGATCGCGGAGAAAGGCTGCATGGTGCTCGACATCGCGCACCTGCGCGTGCTGCCGACGCGGCGCGGTGCCGCGGACGCCGACAACTTTGGGCTCGCACCGGAGGACGTGGCGGCCGCCATGGCGGCGGACGTCGCCGCGGGGCTCGTGCCTTTCTTCCTCGTGCCCACCGTCGGCACGACGTCCACGACGGCGATCGACCCGATCCGTGCGCTCGCGCGTGTGGCCAAGCAGCAGCCGTTCCCGGTCTGGGTGCACGTGGACGGTGCGTATGGCGGCTGCGCGGCCGTGTGCCCCGAGTTCCAATGCTGGTTCGACGGCGTCGAGCTCTGCGACTCGGTCTGCGTCAACGCGCACAAGTGGCTGCTCGTGGGCTTCGACTGCAGCGTGCTCTGGGTGCAAGACCGGCGGCCGCTCATCCAGGCGCTGGCACTAGACCCGGCGTACCTCCAGAACGACTTCATGGCGCAGGTCAACTACAAGGACTGGCAGGTGCCGCTTGGCCGACGCTTCCGCTCGCTCAAGCTCTGGTTTACACTACGGCGTTTCGGCGCCCAAGGCCTGCGCGCGCACATCCGGCACGGGGCTGCGCTCGCCCGGCTCGCCGAGTCGCTGCTGCGCGCGGATGGCCGCTTCACGATCTTCGTGCCCGTGCGCATGTCGCTTGTATGCTTCCACGTCGCGTTCGGCGGCCGCGCACTCAACGAGCAGCTCCTGCGTCGCCTCAACGACTCGGGCAAGACCTTCCTCGTGCATTCGGTTGTCGACGGCGTCCACATCCTGCGCATGGCGATCGGCGGCCTCGAGGTTGCTGAGAGCAACATCCGTGACTTTGTCGCACTCGTGCAGACGCAGCTCAGCGACCTCGTGGCGGGTAGCCCTGAGTGGCAGCAGCAGCAGCTCGAGTTCGAGCAGCGTAGCAAGTAAACAAGGCGCGCAGCAGCAGCAGACCGACTCTGTTGTTATCAGTGTCGGTGCTGTGAGCAGACAAGTTTTGAGGTGCAGTGAGAGCGTTGCGTGATGATAAGAGTTGGCTTGCACCACATATGAACACAATGGGATTCGACATCGTTCGTTCCTTGTCGACTTTATACATTCTTCCCACTCACGTGCTCTGAAGCAAAGCCATCGAGTGCCAGCATACTCCTTCGTCGTGAATCGTGGTCGTTCACGAGATCTGCCATTGTCGGCGGTGTGAGGAGGACCATCGGAGAAAGCTCTCGTCTGATCGATCAACTCTTTGCACTCGACGCGCGTCGGAGGCTCTCGAGTTCACGCTCGGCTTCGTGCGCGACGATCAGATCGACGAACTCGCGCCAATCTGAAGCTAGCCCCCGCGAACGAACACACGAGAAGGTTTGGTCAGCGCTTCGTTGGTCCCAGGCTATACACACACAAGATCTGCTACTACTAGTATCGATCATCACCTTCGGTGTTCACATCACGCGGAGACAGCAATGAGACCGATGGCTCGCGCTCGTGCTACGCAGCACAGCAAGCAATCAACAATCAGTGAGCGACATGCGAGACAAACATGCTAGGACAGCGTTCGTACATTGCTGGAGGCTGGTCCACCGCCACCGAGCGACGGCTTCCTGCTTGACTTCTTCGAGTCCGACATCGCGGCGAGTGCGTACTTCTCCAATTCCCGCACGTAGGTGTGCTGTAGGATCTGCACCTGCTGCTGCAACTGCTTGCACTTGACGTCAGCTCTGGTCTTGACGTGCGTCACGTGCGCGAGCTTCTTTTCGAGCTCCAGCGCCTGCTGCTTCTTCGCCTGCAGCTCGTGGACAAGGCCCTGGCGCACGGCGAGCGTAACCTCGAGGTGCTGCTTCTGCTCGTAGAGCTTATTCTTGAAGAGTCCGTCCTGTTTCTCGAGCGCGCGCGTGGCTTTCGCGAGCGCCGCCTCGAGCTGGTTCACCGCCTGCCTGTCGTTCTTGCGCTGCGTCTCGAGCTGGATGATCTTGCCCTGCTGCGTCGCGAGTTGCATCTCCCTCTGCTGCTGCCGCATCGCCAGCTCGTACGCCTGCTCCTGCGTCGCGCGTAGCATTTCGTGCGTCTTCTGCACCTCGCACCGCACGAACACCTGCGTGCTACATGCGAGTCGACGCAACTCGCCGCGAATGGTGTTGACGCTGCGCACCGTCTGATGGAGCTTCGCTTTGGCGGCTGCGTGCTGGACCTCGAAGCATTGCCTCTCCAGCTGGACGCTCGCGCACTTGTCTTCGCGCTCCATGAGCAACCTGCTCAGCTGCGCCGTCAGCGCGCCCACGCGCTGTGTCAAGCGTTCGCACTTAGTTGCCCACGCGGCGCTCTCCTGCTCCATCTCTTCCTGCCTAGAGACAAAGTCGGACAGCACGAGCTCAGACCGCTCTTTCCAGTCGCTCAGGGATCGGATCTCGTCGCGGTTACGGCGCTGCTCCGCTTCGAGCGCGTGGCATCGCGTCACCAACTCTGCACACTCGTGCTCGTGCTCGCGCAGTGCGCGTTTCATCATCTCGTTGTGTTCCTGCTGCTCGAGCTGCCGGCTCCGCGTGAGCGACGCGATCTGTTGCTTCCACTGCTCCGTCTCCTGCGCGAAGAGCATCTGCTGGTGCTGCAGCTCGCTCTCTTTCTCCTTTGCCATGGCCGCCTTCTCGACCGCTACGGCCTCGTCGCGCAGCAGCAGCTTCGTCTGGTAGCTCTCCTTCACGTTCGTCAGCTGCCGCGCGAAAAGGTCGCTCGCCTGCTCGGCGGCGGCGACCTTGTGCTCCAGGTCCTGGACGGTGGCGCACGCAGTGTACAGGGTGCCGCGTAGCGTCTCTCGCTCGGCCTCGCATTGCTGCAGCTCGAGCTGGAGCGCAGCCAGCGCTTCTGCGTCTGCTCTCGCTCTGGACTCTGCCTCTGCGACTGCTGTGCGCATGGGGTCCGTCGCCGCCAGCGGTGATGACACGGCTGCTACCGGCACGACTGTCGATCTGGAGCGCGTCGGCGATTCGGACGGACGCTTCGTGCGGGTCTTCCTGTGGCAACAGGGAGAGCACTGGTCAGAAACTCGCGATCTCCACCCTCACATCCTAACGAATCATACGGCAAACGAGCAAGCGGACCCATGCTTGGCTGTCGTCGACTGCAACCGCGTCTTTGAGCTCCGAGCGCCCTGCAATCTTTTGGTCATGAGAGATGCAAAAAGTGATGACGAACGCCGAGCAAACTGACGAATGAACGCACTACTCGAGACTGAGATGTCGCCATCGGCGCCGGGTTGATGCGCGACGAGAGATCGAGGCGGAATTCCGCCCTGGTCATACATACACACATACATGCATACATACAGATGCACTCGCTTGAGAAATATCGCGACCGACGCAGGATCCGAGCGAGGGTTGACATCACCGACCCCTTTGCAGATGCTGCTGCGCTGCCGCGATGGCCATCGTCGTCGTCGTCGAGGAACGCGAACACCTGCTGGTCGTCGACGTCGTCGAAATTGGTCTCGCTGCTGGAGCTCGACTCGGCGCGCGACGGCGGGCGAAGCATCGTTGCGTGCGCGTCGTGTTCCTCGATCTCTCCTAAGAAGTCCAGTCGACGCGACTCTTTTGTACAACAACAAAATACATCATGCACTTGTTTAATACCATAACGTTCTACTTGACGATGCGCTGGATCGTCGGGCCGTACGTGAGCGACGCTGAGCGTGCCTTCTTGGAGCGGTGGTGATGGTGGTGGCGCCGCAGCTTCAGCGGCGCCTCGTCCGCCAGCAGGTCGCGCAGGAGCGTCTTGCGCTCGATCGCCGAGTCGTCCCACGACGACCCGAACTGCTGCCGGCGGTTCACGCGCAGCGCGCCGGCTTCGACGTCCGAGCTCGGCGACCGGGCACCGCCGCTCAGGCTGGGTGAGGACAAAGCGGAGTCCTGCACAGACGCTTGGTGCTCCATGCGCCAGAACCACTCGCGCAAGTCGGCGCGCTGCTTGCACGCCGCCACACACCGGAAGAGCAGGCGCAGCAGGTAGACCGCGATGATGACCGCTGAGAGCACGAGCGCGCACAAGATGCCGGCCTTCATCGTCGTGATCACTTCGCGGACGACGAGCATCTCGTTCTGGACGGCAGCCACAGTATCAAAAGGAGTATCAGCACGAGCAGCAACAGTAGCAGCACGAGTAGCAGCATGCGTCTTCTGCAGTAAACGCACCCAGAGCGCAATGTTCTCGCGCTGCACCTCGTCGAGGATCCTTCCATAGCGACCGAGAGTCTTCTCGGTGCCGGAGAGTTCCTTGCTCACAGTTCCCTTCTGCTCATGAAGGCGCCAACCACAACGTTAAAAGCGTCGCCTCATACCAGAGCGTTGACAGAATGAGAAGAAAGCAGCGCGCACCAGATCCGTGAGCAGGGCGCGGATCTCCTGCAGCTGTTCCGCGAACGCGTCCTGGTTGGTCTGCAGGGCACGCGTTGCCGCGCGCTGCTGCGCCTGGAAGTCCTCCATCTGGCGCCCGAACACGCTCTGATTGAGTTCGAGCGCTTGAACTGCGCGCGCGTCAATTAGCAGCGACAGCAACAATGACGTCAGGACCCCTCTCCACCTACTAGCACTCTACGCTACGCTACGCACTCTTCTTAGTGATCCGAACGAAAATGCTCTCGAGGCGCCCGAGGCCTTGTGGAGATGCCCCAGCGCTGCTGCTCGCCGGCACTTGCACAGTCGCTGCTGTCGTAGTTGGTGGTGGTGCGGCAGACGTCGCGCTGGCTTTCGTCGTGTTACCACTCGCTGCATCTGGCGAAGGGGAAGAAGAAGGAGACGACGAAGAAGAAGAGCTGGCGGCTGTCACATTTGCTTCGGCGTTGCTGGCGGGTGGCACGAGTGAGGGAGCAGCAGCGCCGCTCTGGTCGACAGGTTTGGCTGGAGAATCTGCGGTGGCTTTCGGTGGCGCATCCGAAGGCGCGGCAGCTTCCGCAGCGATTTTGGCGGCCTCGGCTGCCTCGTCCAGACGACAGAAGCCGCGCTCGTGCCAGTACTTATCGAGCTGCATCGCGTCGTACAGGACGAGAGCAGTCGGGTTCGCAGGCGACGAATGGACATGACAGAGCCCAGAGGCAGCAGCAGCAACGTCGCTCCCACTGGCAGCAGCTGCTGCATCTCCATCCGACTGCGCGTGCTCTGCGCTCTTAGATGCGTCACCATCGGACTTCGGGAGCTCGATGTTCCCACTGGGCAGCACAGTCACCTTCGCCGGCAGCGGCGCCGGGAGCGCGACCGGGTCGAGCGCCGCCTCGGCGTCGATACTCTTCTCCAGCTGCGAGATCACTTGCGTGAACGTGCGCCCGAAGACCCTGCGCATCGTCATCATCATCACCCATATCGCATCGGATCGTCACAGTGTCAGCCACCGACTCCCCTACGTCTTTCTCCCTCTTTCTTCCTCGTAGTTTAACTTACTTGAGCTGGCTGAGCGTGCAGTAGTACTCGGAGCCGTAGTGCGAGAGGAAGCGGAGCTTGATGTAGCGTACATGGGACTGCGAGTCGAGCTGGAAGACTTGCTCACCGCTCGCGGGGGCCGCCGTGAAGTTCCCGAGCACAAACCACGTGTCTGTCGGGTACGTGACGCTGCCGAGCACGATGAAGTCTTTCACGGGCGACGAGAATTTCTCAAAGTTCGCGAGCGCCACGGCGTCCGCGTGTACGTCCTCCGAGAGGCTCACGACGACCCACTTGCGCGGCTTCTCGCACGGGATGAGCATGTACCGGTCCTTGTCCGGCACCAGCAGATTCGTCGGACTCTTGGTCTCGGGCGCCGAGTCCAAGATCGTCGCGCCGGCGTCCAGCGACGCGTAGTTCTGACGCCGCAGCCCGCCCGCCGCGTCCCGGTCCTCCACCTCGAACAGGCTCGACGGTAGCTCCACACGCTCCATCTCATCCTCGCTCAAGTCGCGGACGCCGCCGCCACCGCGGCCCTGCTCAAGTATCACCCACCGTCAGGTTGGGACAAACGTCTCGGATTCTATCCAGGACAGCAGCTTGTCGTCCCGACCTCCTCCGCCACGACAGACTCGATTGTCACGCGCACTGCGCTGGGCGGCGCGTCCGCGTCCTCCACATCGGCGGGTGCGGCGGCTGTTGCTGCTCCGAGCGGTGGCGGCGCCTTGGGGTTCTTCACGATCCGAGTTGGAACCGAAGAAGTGGCGCTGCTGGCGGCTTTCGGAGGTGGCGGCGGGCGGGCGCTGATGGTGGCGGCGTCGGCGCTGTCGCGCGTGACGATCGCCGCACTGAAGTGGAGCGCGAGCGCGATGGACACTACGGCGAGCGCCGCCAGTCGCCGCGCCACCGCCGCCTTCTTCGTCGTCCGCGTCATCGCTCGCTTCGCGACGCTTTCTGCGTTTTGGCCACGTTCTGGTGTCGAGCCTAGTGGTATGGGCCGAATTAGGGCGCTTCTTCAAAGTGCACCTTGATTTTAGGGGCGTGAAACTAGGACAGTTGCACGATCCAGGACCGCCGAACGCCAAGGCCATCTCACGAGCTTGTTCGGCAGTCGGCTGAACACGGTTAGTCGAGCTGCATGCACCTCAGCCCTCGGCCCAAGAGACCGAAGAAGACGCTAGTGCCGGCTCACCAGACGGAACAGCGAGCATCGCGAACGAACGTGCGCTGTGCACATGCGCTGGCAAAACAGCCCAGCCACGCATGCACCGCGCGTTCTGACGTGGGATCGATCCTCCAAGTTGGTTCGACGCCCAGAAAGAAAGAACTCGCACTCACCGAGCGAGCAGCACAAGAGTGGGAGCGCTCGTCCGCACCCGAAGGATGTTCGCTGCCACTCGTGACGTGGCCGCCGGCGCCCGTGTTCACTTTACCTTGTGTATGTCTGCTCAATCCATTCTCTCGTTTTCCAGCTTTCGCTCGCTGTCTTGGAGCGCCACATGCTCGCTCGAGCCGCCATCGAATGTGTGCTTGCTCGGCTTATGCGCCCCCAGATGTGCGCTTGAGCCGTGCAGCGAGAATCTCACAGGCGCTTGCTCACTCGCCAGGTCACAGGCGGACGGATTGCCTGGCGGGCGCCGCAGATGGCCGAGGCGAGAGACGCGGCGGGCGAGTGAGCGCCAACTCACGCAGCGCTTTGTCGACACGTGTGTTGCGGTGAAGCCGGGCATCGACCGGACAGCGTCTGGACAGACTTCAATGTGGCGTGGCGAACTGGAGCCACCGCCTGAGAGGCGAGCAGGGCGCTGTCCAGTCATTAGATGGGAGTCCACCGAGCGCCTTGGTGCATACGCCGAGGATGCATGCGGGAGGAGGAGGCGATGGTTCTCATCACATCCAGCAGAAGCTGAGCCTGTACAGCGATTCGAATCACTTTTTGGCAATAATTCTGAGCTTTTTTGAGCTTCTACTGTACGGCGTGTGTTTTTTGGAAGCGAATTGTTGTCGAGTCCGCTGCAGACGAACATGTATAGTGAAAGCAAGAGAAAACACACTGCCATAGTGAATTCAAGCGATGTGGAGTGCTTGAGCAAACACGAAAAGAGCCGGAAAAGTGGGCGATTGTTCGATATTTGACGTGAAATACTTTCGCTCCACGACTGATACATGTGCTTTCGCTGTTGAGTCGCTGGTTGGTTGGCTCTCCTCCACTCGGGCTACTCACAGTGGCAGTTTGTAGCGGATCCCGATGTGCTGTTCGCATACAAGTTCGCCGCCGCACAGACAAGCTCGCAATGAGCAGGTGCTCTTCGCCTGATCAAGATGCCAGCAGCCTGCGAGCACGCGCTGTTAGGTCGCCGCCGGCCTGGATGTGCGCAGGCGCGAAGGAGATTGACCTGGCGGAGCTGGTCAGGCCAGGCCGAGCAAAGTGTCGAGTCGAACGTGTGCAATTGGCGCACACGGCGGATCGAGTGGCTCGGGAGAAGAAAGCCCGTCAAACGCCTCGGACAGCACTCGTCAAGCAAGCGGGTTGGCGCCTGGTGTGTCTGAGACTGTTGCATCGCCTTACCACTATTCGACCAGCTTGTTCGGGCGCAGAGCCGAGACGCGTCATCCTTGCGCGCGTATATTGGCCTCAACTCCACTTGATTCACGCCTGCACCAGCCTGCAATCAGCAAGCTCTTGAGCTCGCTTGTTTCGGGGTTTTGCATGCTGAGCTCGCAGAACACGGCGTGATCGCTCGCCGCATTTCTCGCTTAAGAGTGCGCGAGCATTTCTCTCCGAAGCGCCCAACCAGCCGAAGGCCGAGCTCTGGATGTGTACACGACGCGGAGATTGGGCGCCAGAGCGAGAAAGCAGATAAACTCATTAGCAAGCGAGCGAGCGGGGGAGAGTGGCATGGGTGATGCTGACCCACTTTTTGCGAGAAGTGAGGAGATGCCGCGGATTTTCAAGCCCGGGTTCGCTCGCGCGTTCATCACCTCTGAGCACTCGCTCAGCGAGCACACGGCGCAGCTCCCAGTGCGGCAAGTGAGAAAGCAGTGGCGGCGAGCGAGAGCTCCCGGGCGCTCCCGCGATGTCCACCCACGGCGACGCTAGCGCCCCCAAGCTAGCGCTTTCTCCACAGTCAAGCGCTTGCATCTCAGAAATGCGGACACTTGTATCGACACAGACACAAGGAAAGTGACTGAGAGTGGCACCGGCGCTCGACACACTCGCGCTCTTGTTTCTAACACGAGCCGCGATTCGGCACTTTTTCACGCGATCGCCGCTGCCGTGAGTGGGTGTGCGAGCAGCGCCGTCGACGCGCGCACGCTCGCTTTCTGATCGCCTTCAGCCGTTTGACACCCGCAAGATATCATGCGCTGCGAGCTCGGGGGGAAGAACCGGCTGCGCCCATGGCGCGCGGCAAGCCGCCCCCGGTCTCGCACTTGGCTGGCCAGGCTGCCCGCGTTCGCCCTTCCTCACTCTTCACCGCAGTGCTCGTGAAGCCTCGGTGCACACGATACAAAACATGGTTGCAGCCTGGGCGTGCAAACTCCCTAGTAAGAAGCTCAAAAAAAAGCGCAGGCCTGGCTCTTGGCCCGGCGCGCTCGTCTCTCGCTCCGGCGGCGACGAAGATGCGCACCCCCGCGCATCAACCGGCGCAGGCGAGCAAGAGTAGCAGCAAGTAAGCGGCGCGCGCGTGAGGAGCTCTTCGGAGAGAGCGAGAAGCTCAAGAAGCGCATTGAAGAGAAGGCGAGTGAGGAAATGCCGCCAGTTGGCAATTCGCGCGCCCTCGAGCACTCCCCCCCCCACACACACATCCCATCACATCCTCCTCCCCTCGATGGCATCGACGTTCACAACCGAGGAGATCTCGATGATCCAGGAGCTGTTCCTGCCGGTCGAGCCGCTCAAGATCGTCGTCGACCTGCACGACGACGCGCTGCTCTCCGACAAGGACGTGGCCATGGGGCTCGCCGACGCCGCCAAGGACGAGCTGCTGCTGGACGACGCCACGAGCGTGCTGCTCTCGCCCATCGGCGCCGACGACTCGTTCCTGCACCAGTTCCTGCTCGTGGATGAGAAGGACGCCATGGCGGCCTTCTACACGGAGACGGCCATCGACCCGTTCGAGCCCCCGTCGCCCGTCCAGCAGATCAAGGCTGAACAAGTGGCGGCGGCGTCGGCGGCGTCGTCGTCCTCCTCCCCACTCGCGCGCCCGAGCGATGCGACGCTCGCCAAGCTGCGCGCCAAGGTCGACGCGCTCACCAAGATGTACTACACGCGCTGCCACCGCCTGCAGACGACTGGCGGTAGTGGTGACGCGGCGACAGACGTCGACGTCGCGCGCGTGCAGCGCCTGCATGCACTCGAGAAGCTGCAGCGCGTCGCTGCGCACCTCACGGCGACCAACGCGCAGCTGGTGCGCGACACGACGAGCGTGCGCCAGCAGCACGCCGCGTTCACGCACTCGCTCGAGCGCGAACTGAGCGACGCGGCGCACGTGGAGCAGATCATGGCGACCGCCACGGAGTCGGCGTGCGCCGCCGCCCGCGCGCGCGCGAGCGCGTTCGCGTCTGAGAGTCTTGTCGATGGCGAGGCGGCGGCGGCGTGCGAGGCCTTCGGGTGGAGCTGCCGCACTAGCAAGGAGAGTAGCGTCCTGCGCTTTGAGTGCTCGAAGACACTTGCGGCGGTCGACACGGCCGCCGTGCTTCGCAAGACGACGGAGCTGCTGTGCACGTCGGAGGCGCTGAGCGCGACGCTCGGCGTGCCCGTCACGGTGCGCGCCGTGAAGAAGCTGAGCGCGAGCGCCGCCGTGGTGCTCTACGACTTTTCGTGCGAGGCGCGCGTGGACCGCGTGCTCGCGCTCGTGTTCCGCGAGGAGCTGAGCGACGGGCGCTGCCTGCTGGCGTCCAGCTCGCTCAACCCGCCGGCGGACGGCCTCGCGCCGACGGCGGGCGGGTCGACGAGCGTGCGGTGGATGGAGAGCTGCGAGTGGCAGCTGCACGAGAAGAAGCAGGGGGAGGCGGCAGGCGAGAAGCGTCACGTGGTGACTCTCGGCGGCCGCCGCGCGTACACGTCCGCGGCGGAGGCCCGCGCCATGGCGCTCGAGAGCGTCGGCGCGGTGGTGCGCTGGGAGAACGCCGTGCTCGGGCCGGCGTTCCAGTTCTGAGCGGCTCCCATTGTGCACTAGTTAGGTCATGATATCATAGAGAGAGAGGAAGGCGAGAGGACACTGCGGCGCCAGCGCAGTACAAAGTAACTTATTCAACGCAACTTGGCCATGTGATGATGCATGTCGACGCTGCTCCTGCTCGCCCGTGGCTTGGAAGTCGCGCATGCAGCGCGTCAAAAGGGTCCTCCTCGCCCCGAATCATTGGGCAGGCCACCGCTTCCTCCCTGCGGCAGCACCTGTGAGCTGGTGCGTGACGCCACCCGAGAGAGCGAGACATCATTGCCCGAGTTCCATCTCCTGCAGCAACCCGACGACACTGACGCCACTCGCGCGCCGAAGTTCCCGAAGTCTCCGGCGGCCTCGTCTGTCAGTCACCTGGTGCGAGAGCGCCATACCCAGCGACTCGGTTCCCAGTTCGCAGGCACTCGAGAGATCTGCTGAGGCGGCTCCCATCTGCCAAGCGCTTCTGCTCTCTCTTTCTCTCTCTCTCTCTTCACGTGTCAACAACTAGCGGCTCACACACGCGCGCATGTGCGAGAGCGCGCTGTTTGCCTCGCATTCATTCCACCCGCACGCCGAGTCGAGGCGAGTGCTGCCAGGTCTCGCGGTGAGCAATCTCGCGAACCTTCCCGCGAGCCTGTGACGAGGCAAGGAGAGCGCACCTCAGAATCCTTGTTCCTGTTGGTTAGTTGGCCGGTTGGCTGGTTGGCTGGCTGGCTCCGAGATCTCCGAGATCTTCTGGTCGGTGGGTTCCGAGACCCCAGAGCCCCGGGACGCCAGACCTGGCTCCGTCCAGGACCCGCGTACTGACTTCGCCACGCCATCGAGTGCGATTTACGCGCGCACACACGCGCACACACGCATGCACCACATTAGCCACGAGGCACTCAGATCTCGAGTGTGTCTGCAAGAGCGAGTGAGTCAAAGCGCGCCTTCTCTTTGCGACCTGTCGGGAAACACTCTCCCCCTCGTCGACGACACCGACGCCCATCACGCGCGCAGTCGTCGATCGCGCGCGACTCGCATCACAGAGTGCAACGTGCGACTCTCGACTATCGCCAGCGTGGGATTGGAGGTGGCCGATGCTGTGTACAGTAATAATACACACCTGACGTGGTAGTCATCGACACCAGCAGGAGCTCCGATGCACCATCAGCACCTCGAGGTCGAACGAGTGGCCGCGCTCGCCCGCGCCGGAGCTGCGGTCGACGACGACACCCTCGAGCTCGCGCTCCTGAAACTGTGGAGGCGCTTACTGGCGCAGCACCGAGAAGAGTCGAGTTCGGCATGTGACTCGGAGGCTTGTGAGGTCTGGGGCCGACTGGCGCGGCTCCTGTTCGCAACGGACACTGGCGTCCAGCACGCCGCCGCTGCCTGTGCACACAGTGCAGCGTTGCTGCCAATACTGCACAAGAGTCTCTGGCACAGTCCGTGGTGGCAGGATGTTCTCGAGAAACTCGAGGACTGCAGCGTCGCGACACAGCCCAGCGCGCTCGACGTCGGCGAGCAGCTCCTGCTCGCGGTCGGCGCCTTACTGCGTGCCCACTCAAGCGTGCTGGACGGTGCAGATCGCCACTTTGAACAGCGAGCAAGAGAAGGCTTTGCGGCGCTCGTGCGCTTCTCCTCATCCTCGTCACAACCGCGGCGACTCGCGATCTGCGCGACATCCGAGCTGGTGCAGCTGTTGCATCACTCGCGCGCGTCGACGTTACAAATTCTCGCTTCGAGCGACGACGGTGTCCACCGCATCGCTGAGGTGCTCCTGCAAAGTGCACACGAATGTGGAGGAAACAGCAGTAGTAGTACAGGTAGCAGTAGCTTGGCAAATTGCGACAACATCAAAGAGAGCGAGGAGCTCCAGCTCCAGTGTGCGCGCTTCGACTTGCTGCTTGCGGTTCAGCAGCAGTCGGGTGAGTCGAGCGACACAGCGGCGGTGCAAGTACAGGGCAAGATCGACGTGTTTGCATTGAGCTCTCGCTTCCTCTCGCACCAGCACCCAGCGCTGCAGGAACGAGCCCTGCGGCTACTTCATGCAACGGTTCTCCGTCAGCGCGAGCGAGGCAGCAGCGCGCTGTGCAGCAGCATCCGCTTGTCAGGGCTGCTGATTTCAGTGTGCTGGCTGATGGGCCACTCTCGCCTCGCTGTCGCTGCTGCTGCCGGAGAGTTGGCGCGCGCTGTGGTGGAGAACTCGCATGCAACAGATGTTCTCCGCGCTCTGATCGAGCAGGGCTGCACCCTCATCCTGACTTTGCTGCTGGACAAGGAGGGCGGTGATGGGAAGCAGCAGGACCAGACTCTTGACGACGACGACGATAAGAACTGCGGGCGTGGAGACGCCGACGATCGACGTGCCTGGGACTGCTCACAGCTGCTGCAGTGGATGGCGGCAGCGCTCCTTCGCGAGCAGAGAGTACTTCGAGCCGCTGCGAGTTCCGTGTTACGCTCGAGCAACCTTCTCCTGCAGAAAAACGTGCTGCTCTCGTTGTTGTTGTTGAGTCAGAGAGACCCCGAGCTCAAGCTGTTGCTGCAAGAGCCGACCGAGGAGGACGCAGCGGAGTGGATCGAAGCGGACTTCCTGAACGGTGTCGTGCTCGCGGCGATCGAGGCGAACGAAGACGGCGCGTTGGCAGCGATGCTGCTCTCTGCAGCGCTCAGCTGGTGCGACAAGAGCTCGGCTCTCAAGCTGCTGGACGATTCCCGTGGGAGCTTCCGCCAGACTAAGAGCCACCTTCTGGTGCCTCGCAAGGAGGCGATCCGTCCGATCATTGGCTGCGAAGTGAACAGCAGGATCGGCGAGTATAGCCACAGCAGGATTCCTCCACTTGTCACGATCATGTGCAGACATGGCGCGGCAGTCCACGTCGACGGTGAGCTCCTGTATCTCCTCAGCAAACTCGCGCGCCGTCAGATCGATGAGTTCGCAGAGCAGCAGCTGAGGCAAGTGGTACTCCGTGATGATTCGCGCACAAGCGAGGCTCCAACACTCATGCAGTTCGACTTTGGTGGTCGCTTCGAAGGCACTACGGTCCAGGTCTTCGCTGATATGCTCTCTAAGTCGCAACAAGAAGCCGTGATAATGCTGAAGCGGAAGTCGACGACAGATCTTTTGGAGCTCTTGGAACTCGCCAAGACCATGGAGTGCTCCAAGTGCTGGCACTTCGCCACATTCGCGTTAAACCACACACTGAGTGGGAGCAACTGGTTTGAGGTGCTCGAGTTCGCCGTTCGGACTCGCCATCCCTCGCTCATGCTTCGCGCCGGACGAGTTGCGCTCGAGAGTCATGAGTTCGAGCTTCGCGAAGCGTCTCCCTGCCAGACATCTGGAGCTGCTCCGAACGAAGTTGGCGAGCCTACTCGAGAGATTTCTCACCTCAAATCTGCGGCGTTCATGCTGTACCGCGAGCTCTTCAGTGCCGAGAACGCCTTAAGCGATCGACACCATGTAGACCTAGGAGAAAGACGTCGATGACCAGCAGCAAGTGGGAGGAGGCAGATCATGGTACCAAAAGACGGTGACTACTGGTTGCTTGCTTGTGATAGTTGTGTTTTTCTCCTTTGCGCGAGCCAAGATGCTGGACGTTGCAGCACACATGCTGCAGCTGCTGCAGCAGGAGCAGATCAAGGACAAGCGACCTGAAGACGACTCTTTCCTACCGCTCTCGCTCACTCTCGCATGCTTGTTGCACCAACTGCCTCCGGGTCTCGCACCGCCGTCCGGCATGCTCTCGTTCCACCAACTCGACCGCCTCCCGATGCATGTCCTACAGCACAAACTCGAGAAGCTGCTTGCCGGAGGCAGCGAGGATCCATCGAAGGCGCTCGGTTTCGTCTCCTCGATTGTCCAGTACGTGCGACTCTCGCGCGCACTCTTTTCTATCTGCCACGAGCACCTCACGAGGCAGAAGACAGCTCTAGAAGCCACGCAGGACGTCATCGCGACCATCGTAGACACGCTCGGCGAAGATGAGGGGCTGGATGAAGAGAGCAGTAGCGACAACGAGGCGGATGCCGATGCAGCCGCAGATCGAGCAGATGACCGTAATACTGCCATCCGAAGTACGAAAGCAATGAGGAAGAAGACGTCGCAACCTCCTCCACCTTCACCACGGCAACAGAGCAGGAACACTAGCGGCAACAGTAGCAAGCTCGACCCGATTCCGATCACACTCCGTGCAGTCAACGCGTCTGAGGTGATGAAACGTGCTGTGAGTCGAGATGCGGGTGATGGCAGCGCTGTGGTAGAGATCATGCGCAAGTACCCGACAGACGAGCGCATCCAGGCGAAAGGTGTTCGAGCACTGAAGCTCGTCATCCGTAAACTCGTTGGTGGAACGACGAGCGAGTCCATGAAAGCTGACTCGGAGCGAGAGACTAGCAGCACAACCGACCTCGACCACAATCGCTACAAAGACCGTTCCGGCCGAAGTCGACGAAACGAGATGTTGCAATCATCAAGGGCGAAGCAACGTCTGGCGGTATCACGTGACGACTCAAGCGATAGTTCTTTGAGCGAGACGAGCAGCAACGACTTTGAGGACGCTGAAAGTAGCCGTGAGGCAGCTCTCGACGCGATCCCTCTACGCGAGGCAGTGGAACTCGTTATGAGCAGCATGCAAAAGCATCCGGACAACCTCCCTCTGCAGCGCGACGCGCTGCTGTGCTTGGCCGAGTATGCAAACAAAGATGCTCGGCACATCACGGTGATCACGTCCAGCGGCGGGATCGCGCTGGTCATGGACGCGATGGCACTTCTTCCGGACGACCAAGCTGCCAGCGTCGGCGCTCTCTCGATTCTCGCGCACCCGCTGATCGCAGGTACTGATGTCTTCGTCGATGAGTGTTTATTGCTGACGATGCTTAGTGCGAGTGGATCTGGAGTCTTGATGGAGTCCCCGCCTCTCACACACGCTTTCTTTCGTATGCTCGTCTCTTAGACGAGTCGATTCTCCGGGTGAACCCGGAGAGCAGGCGTCTCGTGCTCTCGGCGATGAAGCGGTTCCCGCTGAACGAACAGCTCCAAGGTCTCAGCTGTCTCGCGCTCGCGAACCTCAGCCTGCGCCACGGTAACCAGCATGGCGACACCCACTCGCTCATGGTCGTCCCGAAGGCCATACCAGAGCACTCACTGCTGAAAAATTTCTTCTTTGTATGGTGTGTCGTGGATCTGATGAGCAGATGAGAGCATGTTCGAGATCGTAGCAAAGGGTGGTCTCGAGGCGGTGGTCGCAGCTATGCAGCGCTTCCCGAAGCACGCGATGGTACAGGCAGCTGGGTGCTGGTTGTTCAGCATCGTGGGCGCGAAGAATGGTACGGCTGCGTATCGATACCACCCCGAACGTTTGCTTAATGACGTACATCTTTCCAACGAATGGCATGTGTGCATGCAGAAGAGATGATCACTGCATGTCTCGATGCCGGCGCGCTCCCAGTTTGCGAACGCGCGCGCGTGCACTTCGCTGATGATCCAAAGGTGCAGCAGAACGCACTCTTCGCGATCCAGAAGATGGTGTCGAGCGACAGCGATAGCGGGTTCGGTGCCGCAATGTCAGACAACGCAAGCACTACGGCGCAAGAGTGCGCGCTGCAATGATGCCAGTCATCCACCCATGTCTACCTTCGAGCAAGTATCCCGATACACACAATGGCAACGGCATCCTTCGCGCTTGTGCGCTCGCTCCAATCACACGCCCCTCGTGATCAAAGTGTACTCTGCGAGACAGCCTTTCGCCAGTGCCGCAATCACTCGAGTTTCGGGTTGCCTTGAGCAAGGCGTCCATGCCTTTCAAACGTGTTCCTCGAGTATCCGCAGAAGCAGGAAGGTTGGCGATCAGTCCACGTGCCACGAAAGTCAATGCACATCACCCTGACAGTCATACTCTACGGCCTGAAGGATGGGGCAAATGGTGTTTGGCCGTGAATTCCGAAAGATACATCGGGTTGGCGGTCTTCGCGACACAGCGCAAGGCTGGATGCACCAGTTTGGGAGCCTGCCAGCTCGACGCTGAAGAAACAACTCTTCCTCTTGACGCGCAGCCTGAGTATTCGAGTCTTACTCGACTCTACGGTCATCCCAAGCGAAGCCACGCTTCGCGGCTTAAGCACATCCACATCCACACATCCACACACACACACACACAGGAGCTGCAAACCACGTTCATAAATACTGATCCTCGCGACGTTCGCTCGCTGCTGCTGCTTTTGTTTCTTCTCGTAGTCTCGGACGCCTTCACTGCCCTCGCAGAAGTGCGCTCTTTGTGCTCTCCGATGGCGATCGCGACTCATATAATCGCCATCATCGCGCTCTGAAAGAAGTTGGCTCTCTTTCAGTTCACCCGAAGAGCGCAAAGAGCGGCGCGACGGCGTTGCTCTCCCATCGCAGGAGCGCCATCGCGATCTGGTACTTCCACCGCACCGCGTGTTGCGCACTCTTGTGGTTCAGCAGGTTGCCGCCGAATGTCACGTCGCAGCCGAATGGCCGCGAGTGCTGATGACACTGACTGTGATTCGGGGAGAAGTCGTGTACCTGTCGACTACCGGTGTACTCGCTGCCGTCGTCCGTGGGATCGGTGATCATGAGCCAGTAGAACATGTCCATCCACTGGACGTTCGGGTCGTCCTCGTCGTCCACGTACATCTGTGGGTTGTGGGACCGGAAGCAGATGAGGTAGCCGTTGTCGAGCTTGATGCGGAAGAGCAGAAAGATCGTGCGGAAGATCGGCGCCGAGCTGCCTTCCTGCAGGTCGCGGCGGATGAGCAGCGTGTCCTCGTTGATCCGCTGCAGGATCTCGAGCTTCTGCACGGACGCGTAGATGCCGTGGTAAAGCTCAAAGTCGCAGTACATCTCCCAGCTTTTCTCCACGAGCTCCTCGGCGCCGATCGTGTGGAGGCGCTTCGTGAAGTTGAACTGCACGCAGCCGTCGGGCGTGATGCGCTGGTGCTGCGACCAGCCCATGGTCTTCTCCTGCTCGCCCGCGCCGCGCAGCTGGCGCATCGTCGTGAAGAACGACGTCGCCTGCCGGTGCGAGTCCACCATGATCGCGCGGGCCTCGTCGTCCGAGATCGGCTTGAAGTGGATTGTCCCGAACGAGTGCTTGAACCGGAGGTAGTCCGGGATCTGCGCCAGATGCGAGCAACAAGTTCCACGTACGAGATACGCACCGCGTCAACACATTGTGATACGAAAGTATTAGTCCCCAACGACGCTCACCGTGAAGTCGCTCTGCAGGCGCTGGAAGTGCTCGCCAAGCGTGTCGTAGACCATAAGCTGGTCCTTGAGCTCCGCGGTCTCGGCGCGCAGCGCGCGCACCTCGTAGATCGAGTGCGCGAACTTCTTGAAGATCACGTCGCGCAGCGAGGTCTCGTCGAACTCCATCCAGTTGTTGCGCGCACGGAACTCGTCGAGCGCGCGCTCGAGCTGCGCCTCGAGCTCGTCGTTCACCTGCCGCAGGTCCTTGCGCTCGGCCTACGTACACATGCGCGCGCGAGAGGGTTCCACCAAGGCGACAGCGATAAGAGACCAAGGAACCTTCCTACGCGCCTACCTACTTGACCTAGATACTCGGGTAGCTCTCTCAGATGCCGTCCTCATGCGCCCACCACCAAGAGGAAGGTTGCGTCTCGGCCCTCACCTTCTTGCGCACGCGCGACTGGCGCACGGTCTCGCAGTGCTTAAGGCGGCGGAACTCGGCCTTGGCCATCTTACGCTTGGCGTCGGGCGGCAGGTGCGCGTTGTGGCGCAGGATCTCGCGCTCCACGTCGTCGAGCGTGAGCAGCTGCTTGGCGGCGCTCAGCTGCGCCCGGCCAGCGCTCGCGGCCGTGAGCTCGGCGGCGGGTTTCTTCCGAGCCGGCGGCGCTTGCTTGGCTGTTGCTGGCGGCGTCGGCGTCGGCGTCGGCGTCGCAGCCGCCTGCACGGGCTCAAGGTGGAGCGACGGCGACGGCGCGTGCGGCATGTGGCGCAGCCAGGTCTGGTGCTCCTCGGGGGACAGCGCGGCGTCGGCCTCCCACGGGTCTAGCAAGTCCATCGTGACATCCATTAGCGAGGCGGCGAGGGGGCGAGCGGGCGCGGCGCTCCGGTTGTGCCGCCGGCGTGGCGAGTTCGCGAATGAAAGGCGGTGCGTCGCTCTCCTTTCCTTCCTTCCGTCCGTCCGTCCTTCCCGTCGGAGAGAGCGACGAACCCACGCCGGCCGGCCACAAGCCCCCATCTTCGATATTTGGGAGTTGGAGGTAAGAGCGAGAGGCGAAGGTGGGGACGGAAGCGCACCTGGGGGGTCGCGACGGGGCGGCGCAGGTGACGGCGGCGGCGGCGGCGGTGGCTCGCGCGGAGGGAGCGGAGGCCGAAGAGCGCCGCGGCAGCGGGCGGAGCCGAGTTTCCCGTGGAAAAGTGGCACCCGCCCGAATAAGATGATAGTGCGGAAAGCGAGGGAGCCCACAACGGCAGGACGAGCGTACTCGGGCGCTCCCGAAATTGGCTGCAGGCAAGGCGAGTGCGAGCGGCAGTGCGAGCGGCAGTGCGGAGAGCCGGGCGCCGTCCCTCCGCCCACTCGGCCGGCCTCTCGCCACCCAGCGACGCGAAGCGCGCCGGCGGGCGTTCAAGTGCAGCGACGCGCCGCTGGATCGGCCGCGGCCCGGAGAGGCAGTTCCGGCCGAGTTCGTGGGAACTGGGCGAGTCAAACGGAGCGAGCGCATCGGGCGGCTCCGCTAAAGTACGAGCACCGCTCTCCGCTAAAGTGCGAGCCGATCTTGAAGAGACCATCGCGTCCCCATTTGCGCACACGATGCGCGCGAGCGACCACAGCAGCAGCGGCGGCGGCGGCGGCAATGCGCCGCGCATCGCGAGCGGCAACTGCAGCGTCGCGCTCTCCTCCGCGTCTGCTCCGCACGCCGCCGCCGACGTATACGAGAAGCAGCTGGCGTGGAAGCAGCACGGGCGGCGCAAGCTGGAGCGCAGGTCGCAGGAGCTCGCGAGCCGCGAGGACCTCGCGTGCACTTTCACACCCCGCGTGCGCCGCTCGCCACATCGCGTAGACGCGTAATACCAGGAGAGGCGGAGTCTCAGTGTTTTCGTTTCTCTCTCTCTTTCTCTCTCTCTCTCGACGGCCGCGCCAGACCAACAGCGCGAGGCGGCGAGGACCTCTAGCTGCAGACGCCAAGAACACCGAGTCGCCGCCGCCGTCGCCAGGCTCGCCGTGCAGCGACGCGCCCACGAGCGCCGCTTCGGCGTCTCCTCTTCCGCGGTCCCCGAATCGAGAGTTTTCGGTCGCCGTCACGCCGCTGCATCCGACGGAGGCGCAGGAGAGCTCCATTCAGCTGCACCTCGTGCGCCAGGAGCGCGCACGGGAACACGCGCAGGACGCGCACCACAAGTGCGTGGACTGAGGCGGATCGTTCTGTGTTTCGGAGCTCGCAGCTGTGCGATGCGCGCTGATTGTCGTCGGTGTGTACTCGCTCACCTCTGTGTATCTGTTGCTGCCGACGGTGTCTGTCACTCGGTGCGGACGAACAGACTGTACGCGTCAGGATTGCGCGAGAAGGACTACACGAAGGTCACCGAGTTCGAGCCCTTCAAGCTCAGCGTCGGGAACCTGGTGCGCTGAAGGCCTTAGCGACATGAACTCGCGTAGTCACAATCTCTTGAGCTCACAAGTGCCCTTACTGCAGAAGAAGCGCTCCAACTCTGCCTCTCCACCAAAGACACGAGCCACAGGAGCAATGTCTGAAACAGTGCAAGCCAGTAAAGTGAGCTCTGGGACCACATCAGGGTCAGTCAGCGAGTTACCAAAGGAGCGCAGCAAAAGCACCAAGCGAGCAATGCGGGCGTCTGCGACGATGCCATCACTTACTGCTGTACCAGCAACAACAGCAACAGCGGGGCCGGTTTCGAGTCATCAGCAGCCACAGCACCACGAGAACCAGCAGTCGAACCACGAGAGCAGGGAGGAGGCGTGGGAGCGGTTCGTCTCTCCCTGTGCGGTCGTCTTCCTCGCTCCAAGATGCAACATTAAAGTTGATGTTTTTGCATCCCCTTCTCTGCCTCTTGATGCAGGGAGCGAGCGAGTCTTGTGGCGCTGCTCGACACCCAGCGACGGGAACTCGAGCTGCGGGAGAAGGCGCAGCAGGACGCGATGCAGGTCGCGGCAAACTTTGCGGCGGCGATCCAGAGCTTCGAAGAGCGCCTCGTTGTGGTCGAGACGACCACAGCGCAGGAACTCTCGAGTATCCGCGAACTGCTCCAGCGGCAGGCGGTCGCGACGGATTTGATCCTGCAGTCGCTCGGAATCACTCACCTCGCTCCGACTCGCCAATCGCCACCTCCACCTCCACCCCACTCGTAGCGAACGCTGTCATGGTAGATATGAACATTTAGTGCATTGGAGGGAATAATGGTACGAAGAACTAGCGATGGCGGCGGCGGCGGCGACAACCTCAGACGAACTTTGCCGTCAGTTGGACGCCGCGGGCGGGAGCATGAACGAGGGTTTCACCATGAAGCTCTCCCACCGCGTGACGGTCGCGAGGGTGTCCATCGCGAGTTTCGGGAGCAGGCTCGCGTCCCCAAAGTTCATGCTGCCGCCGTATTCGATCTGCGCGCCGGTCTCGTGGAAATGTTCGGCTGCTCCCGGGTCGGCGTAGCCGAGCTGGTCGAACACAAACCAGCTGAAGAGCTCCACCCACTGCACGGCGCGACCGTCTCTGGTGAACCGCGCCGCGCGCTCGCGCTCCCCCACGCACAGCTGGTCGATCGACCGCGTGCAAATGATGTACCCTGACCGCGTGCGCACGCGGAAGAGCAGGTAGACACACCGGAAAAGCGTCGCGCCGTCGGGACTCAGCGAGTCCCGCAACGCCACGATCGTGTCCTCGTTCACGTGCTGCAGGATGTGAAGCTGCCACCCATCGCACACAACACCCACACATATAAGCACCAGCGATACGTGGTGAAGAGGGAAGGGCCAGGCTCGTCGGCGAATCTTCTCGTGAAGAAAAATGTACCGTCATGAGCCCGCGGAACTTCTTGTCCGCGCACACCGGGTCCGAGAAGCATTGCCACGTGTCGGTCATGATGCGGCTCGCGTTCTCGCCCGCGAACTGCTTGCGCAGCGAGAACTTGATCGCCGTCTCGTCCGCGAGCCGTCGGTCCTCCCAGCCCATGACGCGCGCGCCCGTGGTCACCGACCGGCCGCTCAGCGCGAAGCCCAGGATGCCCTGGTACGCCTCCCCCACGAACGCCCGCGCGCGAGAGAGAGCGAGCGGCGCGTACCCGACCTCCTTGCAGCGCGCAGCCTCCACAGGCCCGCACGGCGTCGGCGTCGACACGAGTGCCGGCCGCGGCGAGCGGTAGAACTTATGGCGCGCGTGCGTGCGCTGGGTGGGCGTGGAGACGCCCTCATTCGACGTCTCCGGGGCGCTCTCGTCGTCGTTCGTGGTCTCGGACGACGTGCTGGCCGCGCACACCACCGCGACGAAGCGCTCGTGCGTGCGCAGCGACTGCTGCAGCTGCGCCGCCTCGCTCTGCAGCTGCGCCGACTGCGCCGCCAGCTCGCCCACCTGCCGCTGGAGCGCCGCGTGCTCGTGCGTCTGCGGCTCGCTGCGCTTCCCCTCGAGCGCCGACCTCTGGCTCTCGAGCTGCTTCACCGTGTCCTTCAGCCCGGTCAGCACCGCCTGCACAAGAGGCGGTGAGTTCTCCACACTGCAGCTCGAGCCGCCTAGTTAGCTAGCTAGCTAGCTCTTTAATGCTCCACCTTGTTGCGATGGTACGACCGGCGGACGACCTCGCGGTGCTTGACGCGCCGCTCGTGGGCCGACTGCTTGGCCTTGCCGCCGGCCTTCGCGGGAGCTGCTGCTGCTAATGGCGGCGGCGGTGACGCAGCTGCCGCCGCGACGCGCTCGTCGACGCCGCTGGGGCTGCCGCCCAGCAGCAGGAAGCGCATCATCTCGCGCTCGTCGTCGCTCCAGTCGCGCGCCGGCGGCGAGTGCGCGGCGCTGAGCGCGGCCAGAGGATGCATGGTTAACTACGAGGAGCTCGGTTTTCGACACGCTTCTCGCGCTGCGCTTGTCGAAAATACCTGCCTCGACAAGTGCTGCGTGATACTAAACTAGTGTGCTTTATGTGGGAAATACTCGTCTCGCCTGCGCTGCTGCAGTGCTGCCAGCTTCGTCCCGACCTGCCCGAGTTCTCATCGATTGCCACATCTTTGGTAGCGTGTGCGCTGGAAACGACCGCGCTCATCATCTGACCGATCAACCCGTGGCACCGACCGCACGGACACACTTCGAGTAGTCAGTGCGTGGGTATAGTCTCAAGCGCACCGCGGAAATGCCATACCAGCTCCCATCATATCCATGTCGTGTGGGCCACTGTATGCGTGATGGTGTTGGAAACAGAACGCTAGGGAGTGACATTGAACAACAAAAATGGTCTGTGCCATGCATCATCCTAGCCGGAAACTCGTGCACCTGGAAGGCACTTCTGATGTAGCAGCAGTACACAAGCATTCAGTCAAACACGAGTTCAGCGTCACGCTGTCCGCTGCATAATCAGCTCCGTACGACCAAAGTGCACGCACCTTTCAGAGCGTTCAATATGGGAAGTGCTGGCGCTGCCACAGGCAGCTCAGTATCTCTCTGAGCAGCAGAAATCTCGGTCTCCCGTGATAACGAATCTTCGCGACTGATCTCGTGGTCTCCGACGCCGCGATGGTTCTCGCTCGACTCGATTTCCTTGCTTTCGAGATCAATGGTTTCAGTAACTCGGACTGCTGCCTCTGATTGGTGCGCTGGGATCAAGTTGGTTGACGGACCGCAACACGCAAACTCAAGTTCGCGCTCACCTCCTGGGGTAGAAAGACGGTCGTCTCTTCCGCTCGTCGGAGCACTACTGTCATGATCGCCTTGAGACGTCCGAGATCCGACTCCTCCGTTTGTTTCACTGTTCGTCGATGCTGTCCTGGAACTATGTGTCTTGTCACTCGACTTTCCACTCGTAGCTAGGAGACTCTTGCCATTCGTTGTCGGAGACACTTTGACAGTGGCAGTCCCGTTGCGTTCTTGAGCGTTTGGAGCGTGATGCTCCGCCTCGATCGGGGCCGATGCGAGCTGGATCGTTCGCCCGAAACTCGCTTTCCAGACGAGAGGGTCGTTCGGACAGATGATTTGCAAGATGCCGTGGAACGCCGTGTAGCATTCGCGCGGCGTTTGCAGCATCGTGCGCATGGTATCCACGCAAGCTTCAAAGCCGGTCGCTCCTGACGAAGCGTCCGGGCACACTGTAGGAGATGTTGTTGTTGCGACCGACGAACCGATGTCGCGCCTAGGCGATGTTATCTCGTTGATGTCGTTGAAGTGGTCATCGTGCAGCACTTCTGCAAGTGCATTTCCCCAATGCTCTTCCATGGCATCTGCTGGGCAGATACTTGTAACCTTGGCCTTGAGCCTGCGGTACGCTTCTTGTGCAGCAACCAGTGCAACGCGAGAGACGGCGTGGCTGTTGATCACCTTCAGCAGACTCTGGGAGCTCAGCGCGAGCAAATCGCACGCTCGGTTCGTCCGGACACTGTACGTGCTCACAGCACAGCCAAGCAGTGCTTTCTCTCCAAAGAAGTCGCCAGCGCGAAGACCGACTGGATGAAGAAGCGCAGTGTACGTGTTGCTCTGCAGTTGCAAATGTCCCTTGACGACAAAGTACATCGCGCGCGAGATGCTGCCCTCGGAGACGATGAACTCGTCGCGTGGGTACCCTTCGAACCGGAGCTCCTTCGCAATGCTGTTCGCGATCTGCTGGATCTCGTTCGAGCCTTCCCACGACAGCGGACAGAAGACCGTTCGCATGAACCAGTCGAGCGGCTGCTGCGATATGTGCAGCGCGCATGCCATGCGGATTGGCGGTGAGATCTCCTCGAACACTGTCTCGTAGTTCACGCCGGAGTGGGAGGACCAAAGTGAGAACATGAACGCGTGCGCCCGGTTCTTGAGTCTGGCGCTCACATTCAGCCGGGCCAAGTACAACTCGATCGCGATATGGTTCCGCCGGAAGGCCACCTCAACGCCGATATACGAGATGTAGAGACTCGCAATCTCGCCAATCATGAACGACATCACAAGTAGCCCGAAGAACGAACAGATGATGCTGAAGATATAGTGCGCCGACGACTCTGGCACAAATGAGTGTCCCTTCTTCACAAACGCGGTGACTGCGTAAAACACTCCGCGGCACAATCGGAGCGCAATCTGATGGTTATCCGGGTGCTTGGGATCCGCAATCTCCACCTCCTTGGATGGCATCCACGCATTCCACTCGTTGCCGTAACCATTGCTAGTGGAGATCGAGAGGTAGGCACACGCGACCCAGTACATGACGAGCATGTAGAGGAGCCAAACGCCACGCGCACGGTTGAGCTCGTAGTTCACGCTCCGCCGGTTCAGCTCGCTCATATACTTTGTAATGTTGACTACTTTGACGCAGTGTAGCAGATGCAGCCACCAAACATCCGTGAACTCGAGAACTAGTTGGTGCGCTGGTACAGCAGCAATGATGTCCCACAGCATTCGCTCCTTCTTGTACGCGACGGTGTGCGGCTGCTCATAGAGCTCCATCGACTTGGCGCACTCCTTCACGCGAATACTAAACCAAATGTCTGCGACGAACATGATATTGCAGAAGAGGTCGAGACTGTTCGCGAGGTTCACCAATGGGGTGGACCTGTCGAGCGCGTCCAGCGACAGCTGGTACGGCACGACGACCGCGACGTACACTGTGCAGCAGATCATCATTCGCAGCCAGAAAATGTGGAGCGAGCTCTGCGCTTCCGCTCCATAGCGCAGCTTTCGCAGCACCTCGATGGCTCTGCGACGCACGTTTCGTTCCCAGACTCTCACACAGGTCGCTTTGGAGGAGCGCACGATGACATTCCGGGTGCTGATCGAGCGTTTGATGCGCACAAGATGCAACTCCTCTTCCATCAGCTCAGCGCGTCGATTGAGCAAGTCGATCTTTGAGAGCACCGACCCTGATGCTTCATCTGTGTGACGATGCTGCTCTTCCTTGGAGAGGCGATTCAAGCGCTGCTGCTCGCTCTGGAGATGCACAATCCGAATCACCTTCTGCTTCCACGCTGGGTATCGCTCAAAGACCAGCTCAAGCGACTCGCGCGACAATTTGTACAGAATGCATGAGGTTTGTGCGCGGACGTGTGCGTTGCGCAAGCTCTTCGTGAAGAGTCCGTTCTCGCCAAAGTAGCTCCCGGAAGAGATCTCATTCACTTTTTTGAGTGTACCGAGCTTCGTCGAGTCGCTCCTGCTACTCATGAGTGGCAAGTTCGCGCTCTCGGCCGACCGATCGATGTTCGCACCTTCAATTCCATCGTCTCTGTGAACTTCTGCTTCGGATACCAGCTCGAACGGTACCAACACATCCAATACGCCGGTGAAGACGAAGTACATGTCACTTCCTTCCTCTCCGTATCGGCACACGAATTGACCACGAAGAACGATGCATTGGCTGAACTGAGACACAAGCATTCGGGTGACCGAACCTTCCATTCCGCTCAGGAACGCCACCTTTGCAATCATGGGCTTCAAATGGACAAGACGGATGTCAGTGAGCAGCGATGGTGGGAGGCATCGCTCGAGAATGTGCTCCTGTGTGATCGAGTGGAACCGCTTGAAGAAGAAGAACGTTTTGATGCGATCTTCAAGACTGGTTGGTAGCTTGAAGTGCGAGAGCAAGTGGCGCACCGAGCCCATCTTCGCGTTGAACTCCCGATGTTCGGCGTCGATGAGCTCAATGATGTCCATGAAGTTCCCGATCACGTAAGCGAAAAGAAAGAAACCGGACGTCATGGTGATGACACTGAAGATGCACTGCGCGGTCGTCTTCGGGAGCTCGCCTGTATGCGACGCCGACATGAGTCCGAATGCCCAAAAGAGCGATCCCGCGTACTGCATTGTCCAATCGCCGCGAAGCAGTCTTTCGGAAGGGAGCCACTCATATCTCTTGTGTTCACCATGCTGAGTTTCATCAGAATGTGAATCTGAGAGTCCCAGCCGAGAAGCGTTGGAGGCGAAGTCGAACCAGATGCATCCAAACAGGTGCGTCAGCATGAATGTGTAATACACAAGTCTCAAGAGTCGCAGTTCCATCGTGAACTTGAGAAAACGGTTCTCGAGTGCGCTGAACTGCTGCGGTACTTTGAACAAGCGAAGCAGCTTGTTGATGTTCACGATGTCCAGACGGTGCATCGGATCGCGAAACCAGTTGACCATGTACAGGGGTGTGAGCGCCAGCAGGTCCAGCACAAATGTCACCGACCGGAAGTAGTTGTGACGAATCCGTTTGAGCGACATGACCTTATTGCCGTATTCATAGTAGCCAAGTCGTGAGCGAACGTACATGTCAACGAGGAACCAAATCTCGAGCGAGAACGTCACGCCGTCTGCAAACACATGTGTTGATCGCTCCGTTCGAAAGCAGATCTGGAACAGAACGGTGATCCACTGTACCGTCATCACGATGAACAGCCAGCTCTCCCACGCAAGCACGAAGCCGGAATCCGGGTCGAACGCTGTCTCACCAAGCCAGCGAGCAAGGAAACTCTTGTTCTTCACTGTCGTAAAGCTCTCCAGCCGCACATTTTGCCGGCTCCCCTTAGCGCCAACATCGACTTTCGCAAGTTTGTTTCCGAGCAAGCGCTTCTCGAGAGCAAGCAACTCTGCCGCAAACGAAGGGAAGATGCGCTCCATCGCTGCCAGGTGTTCTATTGCTACAAAGAGCAGGATGCAAGACCTTGTGGCACTCACGTGCTCTTTGTAGCCGTCTGTGCTTTCAGAGCGCACTAGCGAAGCAGTGCCGAAGAAGCCTCCGAGAGGAATTCCGCGCAGAGAGCTCCCTTCCGTGATCACGCACACCTCTCCTTCGAGCAGGAAGAACACTCCGGACGCGTAGTCGCCCTGCCGGTACACGATTTCCCCTTGACCATACAGCACAAACTTGACGTTCTCTATCATAATGTCTTCAAGCTGATCCAACACATTCCGCACACCAGCGACGAGCGAGAGAGTTTGCAGCACCGGATTGCAAATGCTCCGTAGTACATTTTGCCGGATCGACTGAGGCAGATCAGCTAGAAGCTCGCCGATCATCGCGCCGCGATGGGAAGACCACCAAAAGTCTAGAAACGAGTTTACACGATGGTGAATAGCGAGTGGTGCGTGCTGCCGACGAAGGAAGAGCTGGATACGAGTGCGTGCCGCGAAGAACTCCTTTTGCTCGTACGCCGATGCCGTGAAGCGCTTTTGCACGTTGTCGACAACAATCGCGGTGATGAGAAAGCCGCTGAGCATGAGCACGATGGCAATCGAATACTGCATGTCGCTCTCGGGTTCGATCGTCTTCCCCAGTGCTGCGAGGACGTTCGTTGCGTAGTACAACGAGCGAAAGTACTGTTTGCTCGAGATTGTGGTAAGTTCGGAGCTTGGTACGACGTGAATCACTCGGTGCAAGCCCTCGTAGTGCGTCTCGTTGATCTGCTTGAGGTAGATGTCGTTGGAAGGGACCCACGCCTCATCCTCATCGCTGAATCCCTCAAGGTACGTGATTGAAAAGTGTACACACGCGATGATGTGGTAGAGCATGACGAGCAGAAGGCCGAAGAGCATCAAGCGCTGCTTGCCGCTCAGTCGAACGTACCGATCAACTTCAGACAAGTGTCCGCTCAGACGAAATACCCTGTACACGGCACACGTGATCCATGTTAATCGAGAGCTCCTTCCGAAGCAAGCAGGGCAACACTTTGTCGCAACCCACCTTAGAAGCCGAGGAGCACGAGCGAAACCGTACGACTTGATGACGGCACCATAGGGTAGCGCACACACGAGGTCGAAGAGGAATCCTTTGCGAAAGTAGCGGATGGCAATCCGCGTCGGGTCGGTGATCTTCTCCGAGTTGAGCGTGAACGAGAGGTTGAAGCTAAGGTAGATGTCCGCGACGAGGATCAAATCTGCGAGAACGTTGCATGCGAAAACAGCTGGAAGCGGACGGTTCATCGTTGGGAACGCTAGCTGGAGCGGGACAAGAGTCCAGTTGTACGTCAGGTTGATCTGTTCGGTTGACAAGAGGCAAAGACATATTAGAGAGGTGAGATCTCAATTGAAGATGCCGCATCTCTATCTGTATCGACCCATCACCAGATGAAGCTACCAATCGCGTACCATGAGCACCAGGATCCACCACATTCGTAGTCTCGAGTCTGCGTCAATGCACTTGCGTAGCAGCACGGCTCGCCACCATTTGTCTTGCGACCCTTGTGTCTGGCGGCTGTAATAGCTCAGATTCTGCTCGTCTATTTGCTCCTGCAGTCCAGCTTCCGGCGAAGAGACCACAGACTCCAGTGCATGCTGGCTGCAAGACGAGGCAAGGGACTCGGCGATCGCTTTCGTCGGGGTGACATGGTTCAACCTCTTCCCGTACCCAATGACATCCGAGATGCTCTTTCGAACGAGCGATGCGCTAGTAAGAAGAATACTGTGTCTAGACGTTCTCGCTGACGACCGCCGTCGATTCTTAGATGACTCCAAGGACATTTCAGAGTTAAGTGAACTTGCTGTTCTCTTCTTGGCGTTGTCCAGCAGACGCGCGGCGTGTATCGCGATGATGGCTGCGCACTCTGGGTATCCTTCCAGCACGCGTTTGCAGTGGAACCGAGAGAGCTTGTACAGCATCGCATACGTCGCGGAGATCACCGTTGCGGTCCGCGGACTTGTCGAGAAGACAGAGAGCTCGCCGAAACAGACACCTTTGCGCATCTCGCGCACTTTGACACCGTTGATGATGACGTTGAGTACTCCAGAGTGCACGATGTACATCGCGTCTCCAAAATCCCCGACTTGGCACACCACAAACTGCGCTGGCACAGAGTACATCTCAAGTAGACTTGTCACCGCGACGAAAAAGTGATCGCTGCAGCCTTGAAAGAGCGGGATCTGTGCGACTGTGCTCTTTAGCAGCTCGACTTGAATGTCTTTGGAGATTGACGGGCAAAGCAGCTTAGTCGCTTCCCGGTCGCTCGATTCCGTGTCGGTGTAGTATCTCTGCATACAACGAAACGAGTTCGTCAGGTCTGGCTAGAGAGAAACGCTCCACAGCATCAAATCGCAGTGAACTCACGCACTTTTAGGTACTCTGTCGCCTGCAGTTGAAGATTCTCCGGCACGCGGTGGAATCGAAGCAGGTGCTTGAGTTGGTTGACGCGTGCTTCGAGCTCCTCTGAGTGCCCACTCTCGCACTTAGAGACCATGAAGAACATCGCACAGAGCGAGGTGAAGAGTGAGAAGCCGCAGAGTGCGACGACGATCGTGAAAACGAACTCCAAGATCGAGTGCGGCAGCTCGCCCTCGAAGAGTCCGGAGAGCAGTCCGAAGCTCCAGAAGAGTGACATGAGATATTTGCGCCGCACGCTCAGCTTCGAATCCGGGTGTGGAGGGAGCCAGTGGTTGGAATGGTGCTCGTCGTATCCAAACGAGAAGCGCGCGCACGCGACAAAATGCGAGACAAACACCGTGACGACCATCACCTTCAACAGCTTGAGCTTCACGAAGTGGCGTGCGTAGAAGTCGTCGAGGTTGGCGACGTACTTGCCGAGTCGCCAGCAGCGAGAAAGTTTGTGGATCTCCAGTGTGATACGCGGTGCGGACCTGCCGACCCACACCGCCGAGATTGGAATGATCGCGATCGCATCCAGCAGAAAGCCGTACGAGCGAAAGTACTTTCGCCGGGTCTTGCGCTTGTCGCGAACCACATTGCCGTCCTCGTAGTAGCCTGTCTGGCCTTGCACGTAGAAGTCGAGAAAGAACATGCACTCGCAGGCGATAAAGACGTAGTACTCTGTCGGCCGCGAGGATCTCGAGCTCCCATCGAACGCAAGCATGAATGGGATGATGAAGATTTCGAAGAGGAGACAGGAGAGCAGCACTTGCTGCCAGATCTGGATCTCGTTCCCGGTCGGGTCGATCGCGTCCTCGACTTCGTCTTCGAGAAGCGACGAGTTTCGCCGGTTGAGCCGGAAGCTGTCGAGCACGATGTCGGCTGACTGACGCCGCTCTTGCGACGCGATCGAACGTACCGATCGCACCGACCGCACCGACCGCAGCGAACGGAGCGACTTGGCTGATTTCATGGACTTGCCCGATTGACTGCTTGCAGCTGGATGCATAGACGGCGAGATCGAAGCGCGAAGCATGTTTGGCAAGCACGTGCACACTTGTGCTTGAACGACTGTCGCTGTATCGAGATGCGAGCAAGTGTCAAAATGTCGTCCTTTTTCGGATCGGACGGTCGGGCATGGTAACTACTCGAAAATCGCAAGTCAGCACAAACGTCGACGACACTGTGCAGTCGTGGCAACTTGCTCGCTCAAGGTATCTGCAGGCGCGATGGACCGTGTCATTGGTTTCCGCGAGAGCTTCCGGGCGTCAGGGCGGAGTCCGCGGGAGCAGACAATCGAGATGTTGCCACGAAGTGCCACCACGCGCGGCGCTCTCGACCCGCAGTCGCCGTTTGTTCGCGTCTGGCATCAGATTCTGCTGGCGGGCGTGGTCTACGAGCTCTTTGTCATCCCGTTCATGATCACCTTCAAGCCACACGTGATCCCGCCCGCGGCTACGGAGATGCTGATCCTTTACATCTGGGAGGTTTTGTTCCTCGTCGACTTCTACGTGAAACTCAACACAGGCTTCTACGAGGACGGCAACGTGTACCGCAATCTACGCAAGTCGAGGATCAAGTACCTCAAGTCCGCCGAGTTTGCCATGGATATCGTCTGCATCGTCCCGTACTCGCTGATACCGGCGCACCTTGCTGCCTCGCGAGTGGCTCTCGAAGCGCCGAAGATCATCCGACTGTCGAGACTGCCCAAGTATCTCGGGAACCTCGACGATCTGTACGCTAAGCACTTTGAGCTGCTCAAGCTCATGAAGGTCGTTGTCGGGATCGCGCTGCTCTCGCACGCAGTTGCGTGCTTTCGATTCGCGTTTGGCTACGACGTCCATCACTACAACCACTGGTTGCCGAAAGTACCTGCGGAAGAGCAGTCGCCGCAGCGCAAGTATCTCATGTCACTCTTCTGGAGTTTCGGGGTGCTCTCCGGGCTCTTCGAGGGCGAGCTACCACACTCGATCCTGGAGTTCATCTTTACAATCTTCGTCGCGCTCTGCGGCTTCTCGATCTTCACGCTGCTCTGTGCGACGTTCTTTATGCTCTCGAAATGCGAGAGCGGCGGAGCTGAAGCTGCAGAGGGACGAATCAATCAGCTTAAGCACATCCTTGGCTTTCATCGAGTGAGCGAAGATCTGCAGGCGCAAGCTGTGGAGTACTTGCGGGTACGGGTGTGTGCATGTGTATGTCTACTGCTGGTCGTGAAGTGCTCATTGTGTGGATAGATATGCTAACTGTAGCCTTACTCTCTCAGCTGTACTACACTGACGCAGACTCGAACGAGCGAGAGGTGATGAAGCTACTCTGTCCTTCAATCGCTACCAACATCCAGATCGAGCTGATGAAAGACACTATTGCCAGAGTTCCACTGTTCTCCGGCTGCAGCGACGAGTTTGCTGTCGCGTTGACAAGTCTGCTTGAGAGAATCTCGCTGCCTGCTCAGTGCACGCTCTTCCAGGCTGGAGACTTTGGCGATGCGATGTACATCATTCATTCGGGCGTCCTGGACGTGATCATCGGGAAAGCAAAAGTTCGCGAGCTGCGTAAGAACGATTTCGTCGGAGAACTCTCGCTGTTCTCGAGCAGTCCACGGACAGCGACGGTAGTGACGACGACCTACTGTGTATTGTACAAGCTGTCGCGTTTCCACACCGAAAAGGTGCTGGATGGATACCCGCAAGTTGCGCGCTCGATCTCAAAAGTCGTCACCAAGTTCTTGGAGAGAGCGAAAGAACAAAAGGCGAAGGAGGAAGAAGCTTCGAAGGCAGCACTCGTTGGTCCCTCGGTGCTCGAAGACACAGAGGAGGTGTCGAAAGCATATTCTCTTCTGAGGCGGGGCTCTAACGTTCGAGCGAACTTTAGTCAGCCTGCCGAAGGTACCAAGTTGTCCAAGAAGCCGAGCAACGCAGTAGTGCCGTTCGCGGAGACTCTGACCAGGACAACCTCTTCGAAGCGAGGCTCAGTACTCGGATCTCAGTTTCCTCTCCTGCGCAGGGTGCTGACACTTCGGAAGCGAAAGGGATCCGACTCGATCAAGGTGTTCTACGATCAGTACGCTGGCGCAGAGACCTTTGTTAAACGCGACGTGTGGTGGTCCTCGCTGCTCCTCAAGCAATGTATCGACGCAGAGTCGAAGAATAGGTTGTGGTGGCTGCTGGTTCTCCAGGTTGGTGCAAAAGAGTTAGACATGTTCGAATGGGCTGTTTGATTCTCACCACCCTGTACCTGTCTCCCACAGATCGTGCTGGCCGTGAACTGGGTCGCCATTCCGCTCCAGCTCGCGTTCGATTTGTTGGACAAGTCAACTTGGTACATCCACACGATGAACGCACTCGCAGATCTTGCGCTTTTCGCAGATATCTACGTCAACCTGAATCTGTCGTACATGCGTGACGCCGAGAGAATTCTGGATCCGACACGCAGCGCGATCCGATACTTGCGCAGCACCTTTTTGTTTGACCTCCTCTGCGTCTTCCCATACTGGATCTTCGCTCCGTCGGCACACTTTGCGATCACTCGGATACCGCGTTTGCTGAGGTGCGAGTTTGCAAAGGCAATAGCTGGCGAAACACGAGCTCGTGCTGACCAATGGATTGCCACTTTCTGCGCTTCAGGATCTGTCGAACGTGGGGACACTACCAAGAACTCGACAAGATCTACCATCTCCACAGCAAGCAGCGATTATTGGTGTTCGGCTTAGTGCTGTTCTTGCTCATCCATGTCGTGTGCTGTCTCCACTTTAGCGTCACACACATCGAAGGCTACAGCTCGTACGAAGATTCGTGGATCCCGTGCGACGATGTCGAGCTTCGAGTCACCACTGACGGTTCGTATATCGACCACCTGAACGTCACGTACACAGCAGATGACCCGCATGTTATGAAAATAGCGAGGGTACAGTACTCGCGATCATTTTACTATGCCGCGAACGTCCTCACTGGACTCGGACGAACGATGGAACCCGACAGTGATACGCAGTACATCATCGCGCTCCTTTTCATGTTCAGCGGGTTCATGATCACGGCGATTGTCGTCGACAACGTCCAGAAGCGATTCACCGCGTCAGCGTACGACGAGAAGCAGTTCTTTGCCGTTCGCTCGCGCATCCAGTTGTTCCTGCGTCGACAGAAAGCGCCGTTCGCGATCCACCAGCGCGTAAACTCATTTCTTGACTACTGGTGGGCTGCGCATCGCGGCGCCTTGATCGGGAATCTCCTCGTCGACTTACCGCTGGGCTACCGTCGTGAGATACTGCGCAGCATTTGCAAACCTGCGCTTCAGACGCTTGCGTTGCTTCTTGGTGTGCGCCCGGTTCTGAATGAACTCGAAGAGGTGTTTGTTGACAACGCGCGGTTCATCCTGTATGGACAAGACGAGGTGTTGTATCAGGAGGGCGACAACGCGCACGGGCTCTTTTTCTTGCTCGAAGGCAGCATTGAGCTCACAACAGGCGCCGAGAGCAAAGCAAAGAGCGTTCCACACGGAGGCTGCTTTGGAACGAGAGCTTTACAGACCGAGCAAGAAGCACAGTCTGGGTATGCCGAGACAGCGACAGCAGCGAGCGGCTGCGTGATCCTGTTCTTTTCGCGCGAAAAGTTGGGACTGCTGCATGCCGTCTTCCCGTCACTCGAGTCAGCGATGTCTCGCCTCGAGAAGCGCCTCCTTGACACAAAGCTATCCAAGTCGGCGTTTTCGGGCTACATTACAAGCTCATCTAACCAGTTGAGCACGAATCCGTTCGTCCGGTTCATCACATGCACGAGCTCAAGCATCGACCCGGACTCGAAGTTCATGGCGGCGTGGGAGACGTGGCTCTTCGTTGCCATGACGATCCAATGGGTGCTCGTGATCTTGCATATTTGCTTCGGCGTCGACGATGACAAGCACGGGTATGTCGATGGGATTACAGTGGCGCTAGAAATGTCGTTCCTCATCGACATGTACATGCGGACACGCGTGGGATACTACGAGTTTGGAAACAAAGTGATGGATGTTGTGAAGATTCGGCGAAAGTACTTTCGCTCACGTGCTTTCTTGATCGACTTGCTCGCGCTGCTGCCGCTGTTCGTGATCAACTGGACCTCTTCGGCGGTGAGACTCGAGATCTTCAATATCAACAAGCTGTTTCGGCTTCTGAAGGTCCCGGCACAGTTTCGAGCGCTCGAGCAGCGATACCTGAAGCTTGCGATGGAGCTCCGGCTTTTCAAGCTGTTCTACTACACGTTCCTCCTCGCACACATCTTCGGCTCGCTGTACTTCGACTTTTCTGCCCACGCGTCCCAGGTATACTCTCTGAGCTCGAATCAGGAAAGACAAAGCAACTTCGGCAGCAACAAATGGCTTCTGCCGGCGGAGATGGAGCACGCGTCATTCGCACAACAATACTCGTCGTCGTTGTTTTGGGCATTTGCCCTCATGTCAGCTTCGCAGCAAGGGGAGCTACCGAAGACGAGCATGCAGTGCCTCTTCAGTGTGATCACGATGATCTCGGGATTCTTTCTGTTCGCCTACGTCATCGGCAACTTTGCCGACATCATCGAGCTTGTGGATGCCGAGAACCGTGAGTTCAACGAGAAACTCGGCTCCATGCGTCACCTTCTGACACATTTCACGCTCCCGCCAGCTATCGAGTCCAAGATGAAGACGTTCTTCTTCTTCAAGCGATTCCACTCCATCACGCAGGAAGAGCTGCTCGATGCCTGCCTTCCTCCGTCGCTCGTGACCGACATCCGCCTCATCAATTTGAACACCATGATCACGAAGGTGCCGTTTCTCGGCAACATGGAAGCGGCGATCACGCGGATGCTTGTGTCACACTTCAGTCAGGCACTGGTTCTGAAGGATGACTATGTGTACCGACAGGGCGACGAGGGCACAGACATGTTCTTTGTCTTCACTGGCATTCTGAACGTTCTCATCCCGGTCACGGTGGCCAAGAAGCCCGACTACTATGCAAGAAGCCGCTTGTCGAGCAGCCGAGCCAGTACTGTCGACATTGATGTGAAGGCGTTGAAGCAGATGAGCGAGATCACCTCCGGAGATTTCTTCGGCGAGAACGCACTCTTCTCCGATGCCCCACGGAACGCATTCGTGCGAGCCAAGACGTCGTGCATCCTGTACTCGCTCTCGAGGCAGTCGCTTGAGATGGTTTTTGAGCTGTATCCCAAATGGAAGAAGCGCGTGCTGCAGACCGTCAAGGTGCAGCAGAAGCAGCAGCGTCTGAACGCACCATCAAACGACAAGCGCCAGCGAGACGACGTGTCTAGACGCAGCGAGCGACAGGATACCACTGCATACGACGAAGACGAGCGGGGTGATAACAGCCCAGCGGATGAGATCCAGCCGATTGCAGCTCGGACGCTCGAGACCGTTGTCGTCACGCAAGGCATCTTTCGTCACATGCCACTCTGGGCTCGCTCACTCATACTCGGCGTCGAGGCGCAGAGCCATCTGCACCTGATCTGGCTCAAAATCATCGCGATCTCCACCGGATACATTGCGATCATCGTCCCGTATCGGCTTGCGTTCGACGCGTGCAACCGCTGGACTCCAATCACGACGATCGCCAACCTGTTGCAGGTCCTGTGCTCTGTCCTCTTCGTGCTCGATATTTGGGTCAATTGGAAACTCAAGGAGAGCGAGATCTCGATCGAGATTTACGAAGAGAAGCATCGCGAGTCGTACAAATCGGACCAGTTGGTGTGGGACATCGTGTCGACGCTCCCGATCGACTATCTGGCTCTCCCATTCGCGTCGAATCCCTTCTGGTTCTGCTTGCCTCGGTGCGTGAAAGTGAAAAACATTGCGCACTACATGAACGAGATCCATCGACAGAGTGTCTCGTATGAGTGGGCACGCTTCAAGACGATCTGGATGTTCTACCTCTTGGCAATGTACTGGAGCGCCTGCGTCTTCCTCGGCGTCGCGAGTCTCGATGGATACGGAACGGAGTGGAATGGTTGGCTGCCTACCGAGCACATTCACATCACGGATCCGTCGCATCCTTCGTCAGCGGAGCTTGGACTGCGAATCTTCCGCGGGATGTTCTTCGCGGTCACCGCGTTCGTGAAGAAAGGGCGCACGTTTGTCCCCGAGTCCATGTCGGCTGACGTGTTCACGATCGTGATCTGCTTCGTTGGGCTGCTGACGATGTCGTTCATGATCGGCGAGATCTCGAGTCTGTACATCTCGTACATTGGGAACGAAGTCAAGTTCCGCAAAGACCAGATCGAGGTGGAGCTCTACATTTCACGCTGGAAGATCGGCACCGACATGAAGACGCGCGTGCGGCTCTTCCTGTCCACGCTCTGGTCTTCGCACCGCGGAGTCAGTTACCAGCATGTCTTTGACGAGTTGCCTCGGTCGATTCGGCGCCAGACGGTGCTGCACATCGCCGAGCTGCCGATGAAAGCGTTCATGTCGAACATCTTCCGTCCTCTCGCACACGGCGAGGCGAGTAGCATGAATGTCTTGACATTCGCGATCGCAGACAAGCTGCGCTTCGAGAGCTACCCTCGCGGCGAGCGGGTGGTGGTCGAGGGTACCATCCCGAAAGGCGTCTTCTTCGTCGTGAAGGGGAACCTCGTGCCTTCGTCCGCGACGCACTCGGAGCTCTGTCGCGGCATCCGGTACAAAAAAGGTAGCTTCTTCGGCGAGCAAGGGCTGCTCGGGTACTCTATCAGCAAGGTCTCGGTGCGCACCGTGAAGGCGAGCGACCTGCTCGCACTTTCCACGGCCGACCTGCTCAGCGCGCTGCAGTCGCACAGCTACTTCTCTATCGCGCTCAAGATCGTGAAGGAGCTCTTCAACGTGCTGCGCGCCGAGCACGACGACGAGACCCGTCGGTCGCGCGACGTGTGGGCGTCGCACCTCAAGAGGATCCTCGTGCGCCACCGGATGGAGTGGGCACTGAGCCTCTCGTCGCCGCCTGCGTCGGTGGACGGCGGGGATCATGACGCCGGCGCACCGCCGCCGTATCTCTCGACCTCAACCGTGATCCCGAAGGGCGCGACACTCTGGAGCGCCGTGCTCGCCGGCGTGCTGGACACTGACGCGCCGTACCTGTGCCTCCAGATGTTTGAGGCGTTCCTGGAGCTAATCGTTCCCGTCGGCGAGCTCTACGACAAGACCGGCGCCTTGACGAGCGGCGCTGTGAGCTCCGCTGGAGCTGCGCTCGGTGGCAGCGTCGACGGCCGCCGCATGAAGAGCATCGTGCAGCAGATCGCGGCGCGCCGCCTGCGCATGACGGGCGCCGTGGCGAAGAAGCTCTCGCAGCAGTCGGACGCCTCGGCGCGCCACTCGCAGCGCCTCAATGCGCCAGTCGACAGCAGCGAGTAGGAGGGCGGAAGAGGAAAGGAAAGTCCCCGAAAGGAAAGGAAAGGGAAAGGGAAAGAAAAGGGAAGGAAAAGAAAACAAAACAAAAAGGGAAAGAAAACAAAACAAAAAGGGAAAGAAAACAAAACAAAAGAAAAGTGCAACTCGTACTTTGCCGAAGACGGTTCAGTGGTCGTTCACTTGGGAGTGGAAAGAGCAAGTTTGCGTCGCGGGCAGCAAGCAGGAAGGGAAGCGCGGGATGACGCGGCATCTGGCGGCGGCGCGGCGCTCGTCGCAGCTGCCAGCGCGCGCGCCGGCGGCGGCGGCGGGGGCGTCGCCCAGCGGCGAGAGCGACCGCACGAGCGAAGACGACGACGACGACGACGCGTTCGACCTGGACGACGCGCTGGCGCTGCTCGGCGATGCGCGCGTGGACCACGCGCTCTCCGCGGTCTACGACGCGATGGCGCGCGAGGAGGCGGATGCGGAGGCGCCGCCGACAAAGGACGCTGCGGGTGGAGAGCCGGCGAAGGACGCGGCCGCGCTCAAGCGCGCGCGGCGCACGGAGATCGAGAAGAAATCGCGGCAGCGGCGCCAGGTGAGCTTGGCGCGGGGGAGGTGGAACGGCGGCTGGTACTAGTATACTAGTAGGCAGATAGGTGTGTGTGCGTGCGTGCGTATTGGGATATTGAAGAAAGTATCGGTGGATGTGGTGCCTTCCGCCCCCTTAGAATCTGTTGCGGCGGATGCGGGACGACGTGCGCCGCCTCGAGAGCGTGTACGCGGACCTGCAGGCGCGGAGAAACACGCTCGCGGCGGGCGGCGGCGGCGAGGTTGATGCGCTCGCGCTGCGGCCCTCGAGGCGGCCGCGGTCCGCGAGCGACCTCAAGCAGATGTACGCGCGCCTCGTGGTGCTCGCCGATGCGCTGGACGATGAGAGGCGCCACATTCAGAAGCTGCTGCAGGAGCACGAGATGTTCCATGACACGATCTCGGAGTTGAAAAAGTCCGAGATGGCAGCCACAACAGCCCACGGGCTCCCTCTGAGCAAGTCCTTTGACGCGGGCTTCCGCTTCTTGTCGCCCGCCGAGTGCTACGCGATCATCCGAGATTGCCACACCGCGATCTGCCGCTTCGAGAAAAGCAAGGACTTTGAGTCCACGGGCGCGTCGTTCATGGGCTGGAAAGACCGCCGCGCATACGACGAACTGACCGCGGCGCTCCACTATGGCTTCGCGAAATCGTTTCCGCACGAGAGCGCGCACACGCTCTTTCAAAAGACGTGGGCGATGTTTTGCGATTTCGCCGAGTTCGCTAAGCTCTCGTTCGACGCGTCCGTGAAGATGCGGTGCGACATACTGCAGAGCCTCGGCGACAACATCTTCATCGTTCGGCGCGACTACCAGTACGAGGGCATGGCGTGCACGTTCCTCACGGTGAACATTCTCTTCCGGCTCGAGACCACGGACGGCTACACGCTGTGCTTCCGGTCGATCCCGGCACCGGAGATCCGGAAAGCGCTCGAGCCGCACGAGATCTGGTTCGACGTCTTCCACTGGTGCGCGCGCTGCCAATGAGAAAAGGATTGGGTGGCGAGTTCCTTTCTTCTTACCTTTGACGTGTGCGCTGCGTAGGACGCACTTCCGCCACATCTTCGACGAGTACGGCGTCCCGACGGGGTGCGAGGTGATCACAGGCGGGTCAATCGAAGACCCGTCGCTGCTCGCGGCGCGTCAATGGCTGCTCGAACTCATCCTCTCAGTTCTGCGCTGGGAGAGCACGTGCGTGAGCCCGCTATTTATCAAGCTCTAGCTGAGCTTTCCGCGCGGAGAGCAACCCAGGACCACAATATTCTCTTTAAACCACAGAACCTGCACGAACGATTCTTCACTGTGTCGATCTTGGTGACCTAAGTGTTTGCCATGTTCTCCCGTGTGCCTCGGCGGAAGCGCGTGAACCTGTCAGTGACACACACTACCGGTGGCATTTGCTCCTTTACGAGCCTTCGTGGCTGCGGCTGGACTCGAACTGAA
>JAASFW010000710.1:0-12799 GCA_023334005.1 Globisporangium orthogonon
GTGCTCGCCATGAGTCTCTGGACCGACCACGACGCGCACTGCCTCTGGCTCGACAGCAACTACCCGCTCGACCGTAGCCCGACGCAGCCGGGTGTGGCGCGTGGCACGTGCCCGACCACGAGCGGCGTGCCGGCAGAAGTGCAGGCGCAGTCGCCGTACGCGACCGTCAAGTACTCGAACGTGCGCGTGGGTGAGATCGGCTCTACCTACTTGTAGGTTGGCGGTCGTCTCCGTCGTGATCGTCGCCGGCCTCGTCTTCGTTCTGCTTTCGACTTTCGGCTTCTAGCTTCAGCGTCAGCTTCTGGCTTCTGTATCGCACCTGTACATGTGATCACGGTCGTGACCACAGTTCCGGTTGCTGTTGCAGTCGCCGTCGCAGTTGTTGTTCGAGTTGCAGTCAGTCAGTCGGTGTCAGTCGATCGGTCGGTTGGTCAAGGCTTGCGAGTCGTGTCGGTCTGTCGAGTTCGCGCTGTCGGATGGTTTTCGCTCGTCGGTGTCAGTCAATCGCGCGCTGCTCCGCCGCTGTCTTCGCACCATCGCTGTCGTCGTCGCTCTTCTTTCTTTCGCTTTCTCCTCTTTCGTGCTGCACTGCTGCCTCGTTCGTCTCCGGTTCGTTCGAGTGTACTTTGGCTGTCTTCCTGCTATGCGTCGCTGTCGTGCGGTGACCGATGTGGCGATCGACGGCTTTGGTAGACTCGTGTGATCGATTGCATGTTCGCTGGCAGCATTTTTGCATGTGAAATCGCAGCTACCGTTTTCAGTGTCACCTTGGTGCATTTCGGATAGTCAATCGTTGCTTGCGTCTGAGTGCTGAGGTTACCCGGATCACCCTCCATCTTGATCTCAGAGCAGCACCAAATGACTTGATTGTGCTAGCAGTGTGACCGGATGTCATTTATTCCGAGACATCGACACTGGAATGCGAGTTTGTTCGTTTCAAACGATCCCTCGTGGCATTGCATAACGTGACAAAAAGAGCACTTTCTAGTACAATTCGCATTTTCGACTCGCAGTAGTTGCACAAAGTGGGCTGGCGCAAGACTCAAGCGTCTTGATGTCAACCGCCTGTGTCATTGTTGTCACCACAGCCCTCTAGTATTGAACACCGATTGCCGTTCAAGAGTAGAAATCGAGTGAGACCGATCAGGGTGACCGGGAAAACATCGCACGAGTTGTCATGCAAGTGATTTGAGAGTCACTTCATCATCAACTCTTTGTCGGTGGCACTAAGTCTTCAATCAACTCGCTCAGCTCTGTAATATCAAGCAGGCGGAACCAGCTTCGGCAAATCGATGTTGACACAGTTGGTTCGTTTGGCAACACCCATCACATAAGCACTTAGCATGGACGCTTGCCCGACATTGACGCTCCCAAGGTTCCGTGTCGATGACGTCTTTTCGATCGTAAGCAACTGTCGTCGTCCGTGAGACTTGCTTGAGTGAACCAAAAGCATCGCTGATTCACGCGAGAGTCGAAATCTACGATCGCAATTCGCATGTTGTCTTGCGTCCGTCGGTCAATCAACATTCTGCTTGGAGAGTGAACAGACGATGGCAAAGTGGTTGTCCATCCTGCCTACAGACGAACACTGTGCTCGATGCAGCAGCCTCTTACTGTCGCACTCACTGATCAGATCCTCGTGCGGGACAGCTCATGTGATCAACGTGCGCACACGCATACATGGCCATCAATCAAGTACTGGACGAGTATAGTGTCTGTGTGTCTGTCATACAAGCAAGACTGAACAAGGGCGATGACGACTTGGAAGGAAGCAGTCGGCAAAGCTGCTCCGACTGCTGTATCTTCAGCACCACGGAAGAGGACAAGAGTTCTCCTCGATGCGATGCGCAAGATGTCTGTCACGCTCGAGCTCATTCACTTTCGCATTTGCGTACAACTTCGCAAGCTCCAGACTACCACCAGTGACAGCATCCCACACCCGCTCACTCTAGCACTCCTAAACTTCTTACGACGATGAAGCTCTCGACAACCACCGCTTTCATCGCTGCCATCGCTGCAGCTCTCAGCCACTCCAACTCGTTCGCGCAGCAAGTTGGAACGAGCCAGCCTGAGGTGCACCCGCCCCTCGCCTCGCAAACTTGCTCGACCGGAGCCGGGTGCACGACTGAAGCAACGAAGATCGTGCTCGACGCTAACTGGCGCTGGCTCCATAAGGTCGGCGACTACACGAACTGCTATTCCGGCAACTCTTGGGACCCCACACTCTGCCCGGACCCGGCCACGTGCACCAAGAACTGCGCCGTCGAAGGCGTCAACTACCAGGGAACGTATGGCATCTCCGCGACTGGCTCTGATCTCTCGCTCAAGCTTGTCACGCGTGGTCAGTATGGCACGAACGTCGGATCGAGAGTGTACCTCATGCAAGACGACTCGCAGTACAAGATGTTCAAGCTGCTCAACCAGGAGTTCACGTTCGACGTCGACGTCTCGAAGCTCCCATGTGGCACCAACGGCGCGCTGTACTTCGTGCAGATGGACGCTGATGGCGGCAAGTCCAAGTACTCTGGCAACGCTGCCGGCGCCGCTTACGGCACGGGCTACTGCGATGCGCAGTGTCCTCGAGACATCAAGTTCATCAATGGCGAGGCGAACGTGCTCGACTGGAAGCCGAGTGGCTCAGACAAGAACTCGGGAGGTGGTCGCTACGGCGCGTGCTGCATGGAGATGGACATCTGGGAAGCGAATAGCATGAGCACTGCGTACACGACGCATCCATGCGCGACCGAGGAGCTTTACAGGTGTGCCTCGCCGACGGAGTGTGGAGCTGGCCCGGGCAACCGCTACACCAGCGGCTGTGACAAGGACGGCTGTGACTTCAACCCCTTCCGCATGGGCAACAAGACGTACTATGGGCCTGGTGCAAGCTTCACCATCGACACCACCAAGCCGTTCACCGTCGTCACGCAGTTCATCACGAGCGACAAAACTGCGAGTGGTGAGCTCGTGGAGATCAAGCGTCTGTACAAACAGAACGGCAAGGTCGTCGAGAACGCGAACATCAACGTCGGCGGCATCGACCCGCTGTCGTCGCTTTCAGAGACCATGTGCACGCAGACCAAGAAGGTGTTTGCTGACCCGGATGACCACTCGGCCAAGGGCGGGCTCAAGCAAATGGGTAAGGCGCTCCAGCGCGGCATGGTGCTCACGATGAGCCTCTGGACCGACCACGACGCGCACTGCCTCTGGCTCGACAGCAACTACCCGCCGAATCGCAGTGCGGCGGAGCCGGGTGTGGCGCGTGGGTCGTGCCCGACGACGGGCGGCGTGCCGGCGGAGGTCGAGGCGCAGTCGCCGGACGCCACCGCCAAGTTCATGAACATCCGCGTCGGCGACATCGGCTCGACGTTCTGAGGCGCCGAGTTGTCGAGACTTCGAGCGAGGAACCTTGCGGTTCACACAATTCGGAGCAAGCGATGCCGCAGCGGATGAAGACACCGGAGTGAGGCGCTTTGATGGGATGAAGACTCGCTCGTTTGGGTTGAGTGTCGTAGTAGAAGCAATGCAATTGGTTCTGCTTTCAATGTGTGGTTTGGTGGCGATGGTGTCTATTGATGAAGTCTCGATTTGCCTTGCATCATCAGCGTTAGCGTCAGTATTAAAGCACCACAGTGACCCATTCAGTGACAGCCGGACGAGCAAAGAAGAGGACAAAGCAAGGGCGGGTGTGACAGGCGGTCAGGCCGTCTGAAGAGGACATGCTCCTCGTGCTCGCCACACTTGGCAAAATCCACTCGACGCCACACGAGTGCGGCTGGAGTTCAGACCAACGACAGCAGGTAGCGCTCGAGCCGACCTGCACTCACTCAGTCCATCGCATCCGCTAGCCAGTGCAGACCCCACGGGATACTTGCGGACACTTGCTGGCTTCCACGCGGACTGGAGCACTCGCGTGCGTGCGTGCGTGAACACACTGAAAGCTGGTGGCTGGCAGCGCAGACGCTCGGAGCATCGAAGAGTCGTGCAGCGAAGCTCCAGTATTGAGGCCAACGTGACGATTCGAAGTGCTAGTACTTGCTCATACTCGTCTGATTTTCTTCTCTGTGTCGACCAAGCGTCGAAATCGAGGTGGTGCTGCTGCTCAGGTCCATCTCGAGGCCATGGTAGCAAGAAAACGTAGCAGTAGCAGTAGCAGCAGTAGCAGCAGTAGCAGCAGTAGTAACAGTAGCAGCAGTAGCAGCAGTAGTAACAGTAGCAGCAGTAGTAGCACCGCTTCCTCCTTCTTGCTCAGCACGAGACTCCAAATTGCTTGAAGCGCAAGGTCAGCGAGTGCCCCTTGGAGCCTGACAATTGTACCCAACACGAAGGTCGGATCATTATAGCCTGCCTGCTGGTCCCATACACACATGGTCATCGTCATCGTCCTTCCTCTCCTTCCTGCTGGCCATTGCTTTGGATCAAGTGAGAGAGAGAACTCTCTCCTCCATGCTTCTTGTTCTCGATCGCATTCTTTCCCTACTTCGCGAAGAAGTCGGCTTCTTCCACGCGCTTTCCGAGCCGCATTCGCGCTTTCGACGGTACGCGAGCACTTTACAACCATCGACCGATAGATAGTCTCTCTCACAACCAAGTTTCTCTTGTCCTCTGGGTGTGCTGCACACAACAGCCTGAAAGTAGGCGACGACTGGCGCAGCTTTCCTTCCGCTCCTCTCTGCCGATCGACCGATCACACCACGATTTGTCGCACTACTCCCACGCCCGGCAAATCCCGCTCCGCTCGGTCGCTGGTCGTCCCGTTCACGCGAGCCGTGGTCTCCAGCATCAGCCCACCACCACCTGAGGTCTCCGATAGCTCAACAACTGGCCGCCTCTAGCGCTTTCGCAGTCTCCAACTCACCACCATGCGCGGCTTCGCGGTGCCCGCGGCTGTCGCGCCTGCGTGGAACCGCATGAAGGAGCTGCGCACGCTCTACGTCGGGCAGCCACTCCGCAGCGCCGTGGCGCAGCGCTTCTCGGCGCCGCTCGCGTGGCGCAAGTCGCCCGCGTCTGGGGCTGCTCCTGGAAGCGACTCCACCAAGCGCCGTCTGAGCGCCGCTGCGCGCCGTCGCTCGTCGGTCAGTGCCGGCGTGCTGACCGCGACCAAGAGCGCCGCCGCCACCCGCGCGGCGCTCGAGGCCAGCGCCGCAATTAGCGAGTTCGAGGTGCTCGGCGTGCTCGGGCGCGGCACGTTTGGCGTCGTGAAGCTCGCGCGGCACGTGGCCACAGGCGCCGCCGTGGCGCTCAAGGTGCTCGACAAGCGCGCGGTGCTCGAGCTACGGCAGGAAAAGAACATCCTGCGCGAGCAGACCGTACATCTGCTGCTCGACCACGCGTTCGTCTCGAAGCTCTACGCGACGTTCCAGGACAAGCACGCGCTCTACTTCGTGGTCGAGTACTGTCCCGGCGGCGAGGTCTTCAGCCTCGTGTACGATCAGCCCGGCAGCCTGACAGACGACGCCAGTGACGGTGACAGCAATGCTGACATCAATGATGACAGCGAGGAGGAGGAGGGAGAGTATCGCAGAAGCAATCAGCACCAGCACAAGAAAGCAGCAACACCATCATCATCATCAGCAGCAGCAGCAGCACCAGGAGGTGACAACCAGGAGACGAATGACGACGACGAGCACACAACGAGCACGACGGACTCAGAGTCGGAGGACGAGCACGCGCAGGAGCGGCTCCGGCTCGCGCGCGCCGCCAAGCTGGAGCTGTTCCTGGCGAACGCGCGCGGCAAGCAGGCGCTCAAGAGCGCGGCGTTCGGCGGTCTGCAGGCGCCGCACGTGGCGTTCTACCTCGCGTGTCTCATGGTCGGTCTCGAATACCTCCACGAAATGAACATCCTCTACCGCGACCTGAAGCTCGAGAACCTCGTGCTCGACAGCGACGGGTACCCGAAGCTCATCGACTTTGGGCTGTCCAAGCCGGATGCCGCGACCCACGCGCGCAACCGCACGCTGTGCGGCAGCCTAGAGTACATGGCGCCGGAGGTGCTGCAGCGACTGCCGTACGACCAGCGCGCCGACATGTGGTCCTTCGGCGTCCTCATGTACGAGCTGCTCTTCGGTGCCACGCCGTTCTACCATGCGAACGCGCGTGAACAGGGCCGTCGCATCACGTGCGAGCCCGTACACTTTCCCAACAACTTCGAGGACGCGTTCCCAGACGCCTGCGAGCTGATCAGCCGGCTGCTGTCGAAGAACCCGAGCGAGCGCCCAACGTCGTTCGCGCAGGTCCGCCAGAGCGCGTTCTTCAAAAAGTACTTCCCCACGCCGCACGCGTGGGCGCGGCTGCAGGCGCGCCAGCTCCCAGCGCCGTTCGTGCCCATGCTCGACGGACCGTTCGACACGAGTCTGTTCGTGAAAGCCGCGTCATACGAGGACGAGGGCGACGATCTCTACGGATACTGAAGCTGAAGTTGAAGCGGATTGTTCGCGGCGCAGGGTCTGGAAGACGACAGACAAAGTCACCCTGTCCAGACTGCTGCTGCTGCGAGTTGTTGTTTTCCCAGGCGGCGCCGAGCTGCCGTCGATGTTGACGAAAGCTCCCGAGGAGCTAGTGAAGTGCAAGCCGAGCGTAGTTGTGTGTGAGTCATCCGGTGCGAGAGAGAGAGAGAGCCAAGAAGCCAAGATCTTCCTGCCATGTAGCATGCGAGAGAGAGTGCGAACAAGAGCAGCAGTAGCGAGAGCAGGAGAGCGCGCGTACAAGAGAAGCAACGTATTTATTCATTCATCGATATCGTCGATTCATAACTTAGATGGTCGTGGAAGGTGTGCATGCACGAGGCACCAGAGAGAGAGCTAGCTGGCTGACGTTTCTTGCTAAAACGCGCTGAAGATGTGCGAGCCGTCCTCGAAGTAGGGCTGGACAAAGTCCTCGAGCTCATCCTGCGCAGCGCCGTCCAGCGTCTCGAAGAACGACGTGTCGAACGGACCTGTGAGGTTCGGTACGAATGGTGCCGGTCGCTCTCGCCGTTCAAGCGCCTCCCATGCAGAGTTGCCTTCTGCGAAGTGCCGCGTGAAGAATGCGTGGCACTTGAGCTCCCGCATGCTGCTCAGTCGCTCACTCGGAGACTTGACGAGTAGCTTGCGGATGAGATCGCTCGCCTCTGGGTGCTCGCGCGCGAACTCGTCCGGGAACTCCACCGGCTCACTCGTAATCTTGCGGCCCTGCTCGCGCGGATTCTCGTGGAAGAACGGCGTCTTTCCCAGAAGCAGCTCGTACATGATGATCCCGAACGACCAGATGTCCACGCGCTCGTCGTGCGGCTCGTGCAGCAGGATCTCCGGCGCCATGTAGTCCATGCTGCCGCACAGTGTCATGTTGCGCGCAGCCTTGCCCGTCGCATCCGGCTTCGCAAAGCCAAAATCAAGCACCTTCGGGTACCCGGCCCGATCGAGCACGAGATTCTCGAGTTTCAGGTCTCGGTAGAGCAGGTTTTGTGCGTGAAGATACTCGAGCGCGGACACGATGCACGCGAGGTAGAACACCGCGTGATCTTCTTTGAGGCCGCCGTGAGTGTTGCGCAGCATCCCGCGGCTGTTGGCGTCCAGACGCATCACGTGCGCGACAGGAGAGCTGAGACTGCGCCGGTGGCACGGAGAGAGCGGAAGTCGGCGATTTAGTTGTTGTTCAGAGGAGGTGCAGCAGCAGCTGCTGCTGCTGCTGCTATTCTGCTGCTGGGAATCCGGTGACAGAAGGATGGAGGACTTGTCATGTACAAGTTTGAGCGCGAGGCACATGCTCAGCTGTGGCAGTTCCGAGGGGCCGCTGTTCTCTGCGGACTCTGTCGGAGAGCTCACGCGGGCTTCGGAGTCTTTCGCTGCATGCTGTTGCTGCTTCAGCTGCTGAGCTCGAGTGCTGCTCTGCGCTTGCGACTCCTCATCCACTTTATCGCCGCTTTGCTCGTCCTGTTCCTCTCCACGCCGCGCGCTGTCATCGTCCTCGTCGTTCGGTCCGCCAACAGCGTCATTCACCGCGTCGAGTATGTCGCTAGTGTCGCTGCCGTCGTTGTTGTCAAAGTCCGAGTACACGAGGCTCCAGAGCTCGCCGCCGGGGAGGTACTCGATCACGAGGTAAAGGCAGTCGGCGTCCTGGAAGGTACCATAGAGCCGCGCGACGAACGCATGCTTGAGCTGCAGGTGCACCATGCGCTCGCGCAGGATGTGCTTCTCCTGGCGCATGGACACCACGTGCTCTTTCGAGAGCACTTTGAGCGCCACGCTCGCGCCGGACGCCACGTGTCGCGCGAGCTTCACGACGCCGTACGTGCCGACTCCAAGCACCCCGATCACCTCGAAGTCGCGCATCGCGAGTGCGCGCACCTCGTCTTGGCCCGGTTCCCAGCGCCCCGACGTTCCTCGAGCATCGTTGCTGCTGGTGCCGATCGCTTCCTGTTGCTGAGATCCGGGTGCGAGCCCGGCGGTGGTGATGGCGGTGGCGGCAGTGGCAGCGGCGAGTGGGGAGCCGGTGGCGGCGATCGCCTTTTGCGCCACCAGCGTGCACGCGCCGTCGTCGTCGTCGTCGTCCTTTTCAGGGCGCGGGCGCAGCTCGCGGCTCGGGGTGTGGCTCATCGTCATCGGCGGCGACATAGGAGCGTGCAGGTCGACTCTTTTCACGATGTGGCCCCAGTGATGGCGACGACGACGACGGCGGCGGCGGCGGCAACAGCAGCAGCAGTGAGGAGGGCTCCGGGCTGGAGGAGGAGTCGATCGCGCGAGGTATTTCGGGACGCGACGGCATGCGATGGTGTGGCTGGCCACGCGACAACGAGTGTGGGAACCAACTCGCGAGTCCACCACCACCACCAAGTAAGGCGAAGTCCCCAGCGGCGGTGTGACGATCGATCGATCGACCGAGGAAGAAGGTGAAGGCTCCGATAACATGATTTGTGTGCTGCTTTCGGGCTCACGAGACTGATTTGACAGGCATCGGAGGCACTCCAACGAGTCAGTCCGCCCATCGTCGCTGCTGTCATGAGCATCGCGAGCTCTCTGATGTTGCGAATCGACGGATCAAGTCCTCTGCGTGGGTGCATTCGCGAGAGCAGCTTTTGGAACAGAGCGAGGGCTCCAAAATCGAACGCCTGCCACATACTTGGGTGCGAGTGACTATCAAGTGCGTGGCAGGGTTCTCGTCAGAGAGAGCGAGTTGATGGCTCTCTCTCTTTCTCTCTCTCTTTATCACCACCAGGCTCTTGGGGTCGGCGAAAGGGATCTCGCACGAGCCGCTCGACTCGAATAGACGACGAAAGAGAGATGGGATCGGCAGCAGCAGCAACACCATGGGATCGGTATGTGTGGCTTGAAAAGCTGTTGTAAAACTGAGGGAAGGAAGCAAAAACAATGGTAAAGGCTGGGGACTGCTTTGAGCTTGCTCAATTCAGCATCTCTGGTGTCCAGTGTGCGCACTACCACAAATCCGCAGTGAAGAGCTGCATGTGTAAATGTGTGGGGGGGGACATCTTCCTGCATCAATGACCGGAGCAAAGCAGTCATGAAGGCATGGAGGCGCCATTCTTCAGTGTACCGTAGCTGTACCATTCTTGTACCCTCGTACTGGTACGCTCATGGTGGTTAAAATCGAGAGAGGCAGTCAGCAATATTGTCGTTAATACCAGGTAGCCGTAAGATGAGGGTGTTTTTATTGTGACTCGTCCATACAACCAGGTCATATTCGTGGTTTAAAGGTTAAAACCGCCGAGTTGAAGCCTCTCAAAAACCGTTGTTTCGCCGTATGCTCTTGCATCGGAGGCTTCTTCATACATTCTGTCTCGAAATTGTCTCTGCGACGCGCGCGAACCGCCTTCGCCAGTCTATTTGAAAGACTGCAATCTTGCTCACTCGCTTACGCTCTCGGCTCTCCTCATTCCCCAATCCGCCGCGACAGATTCGCCACCTCGAGAAGCTCCTTCTTCCTCTTCCGCAGTTAACTGTAGCAAGCATCACCATGTCGACGGACTTCTCCAAGGTTGAGAACAACCCCGTGCCGCTCATCCAGGACAAGCACGACAAGAACGTGGCGTTCGTGATCTACCGCAACAAGAACCGCAATGTCGTTGTGTACGCCGGCAAGGTCGGCGCCGACGGCGCGCTCGTCGGCAGCGACCCGCTCGACGTCTACTGGGTCATGTTCGAGAACGACGGCCACCCGCGCGAGGAGCTCAACATGATCGAGCGCAACTCGGCGTACGGCGCGACCGTCAAGCCCGTGCCGGGCCAGCCGGGTGTCTACGAGGTGCGGCATGACGTCCGCCGGGCTTGCGAGACGAGCACATACTGACGCGCGTTGTGTGCGTGTGTGTATATGCGGAGCACAGGTGGTGCTGACGTCGCTCAAGGACCGCACGATCATCCTCACGGTCGAGGACGGCAAGGTGGTCGGCCGCGGCACCATCAACGGCGTGGAGAACTGCGTGCTTGAGCGCGTCTTCGTGTACTCGACGACGTCCTGGGGACTGCCCAAGGTGCGTTCTGCGTGCGCGTTGATGTAAAAGGGAAGTGCTAACGCTTGCTGCGCAGGTGCAACACATCGAGATCCACGGCCGGGACCCGAGCGGCAACCCCATCATGGAGAAGAAGCTGCCGTAAGCCCCCTCCCCCCTGACGCGGAGCTCGCGCGGCCGCGAGTAGGACGATGACGTCACCTCCACTGTCGCCGCCTTCCCTTCTCTCGAGCAGCGATAGACACTTGGGCTTCCTCCTCTGCTACATTAAATAAACAGCACGTGTTCACTCACTCACTCGCTCGGTCTCTCCCTAAGCGACAAACGCGCGTATGTCGTGTCGTGTCGTGTCGTGCGCTCGCGTCGTGCGATCGCCACGGGCAAAGATCGCGCAGCTTCAACCTCTGGCGCGTCCGTGTCATCATCATCGCCCCCGCCACCGTCATCCTGCGTGCCTTGTCACACGCTGCCATGCGCTGCCACACACGTCTTCGACTCACTAGGTCGCTAACTAGCCTGCGCTGCCATATCGACCGTCCATGATGCACGTTGGTTGCATGCGACGCTAAGATTAGCAGGAGTCAAGTGGCGGACGCGGAGCTTGGAGACCGGAAGCAGCGCGCGAGCACACGTGAGAGAGAGAGAGAGAGAGAGAGAGAGAGTGCTCGAGAGGCGAAGGACGATGGCGGATAATGTCGAGGACTCGGCCGTGAACGACTTCCTGCTCATTCTCGAGGAGCACCGCAAGAACTGCGAGCGGCAGGGCAAGTACGTCGAGGCCGAGATCGCCAAGAACCGTCTCGACGAGCTCAAGGTGCATGAGGAGAACCGGCGCAAGGAGGCGATGCGGTCCCGCCAGATCGCCGAGCGGCTCGGCGTCGAGGAGGCGCACATGCTCGAGTTCCAGCAGTTCAACCAGGTCTGGGACCGCAAGATGGACGAGTACGAGCGCAATGTTGAGGAGCTCGTCGTGAACATGCGCGAGAAGCACAAGGCGGAGCTGCTCGAGTTCCAGCAACGGCAGCTCGAGAAGCAGCTCAAGCCCAAGTTCTCCAAGGACCTGCTCAACTTGCGACGCATCGAGGAGCACCTCGCGCGCCAGAAGGAGTGCGTGCTGACTTCCAGCGCTGTGCGTCTCTTTGCTTGACTCACTAACCGGGGCGGTGCCGGGTGACTGACTGTGCTGCAGCTACGCCGAGGCGCACAAGATCAAGCTGAAATCCGATGCTCTGGTGCGTTTCGGATGCTGTGTATGTGCGTAGGGATCGTTTGTGGCCGTCCGCTGACCGCGCTGCACTTGTTCGACCATTGCAGGAGGCGTGGGAGCTCGAGAAGTGGCGCAACCTCAAGCAGCAGGAACTGTTCCAGCGCGAGGTGACGTTCAAGCAGCGGCAGAAGCAGGACCTCGACGCGCTGCTCAAGCGCATCCAGTCTGGGCGTGAAGAGCAGAAGAAGCAGCGGCAGGTCGACCTCGAGCGGTGCGTTGTGGTGTCCGGTGACTGTTGATGTGCTTCTTTCCTAGCACCTGCCTGAACCCTCTCTCTCACACACGCTCTTCTCCCGGTGCAGCCTGCTGCAGCGGTACCAGAACGTCAAAGCTGAGCTCCAGCAGCAGCAGAACCTCGAGCGCATCCGGCACGAGAAGTTCGCGCAGCGGGGCGGCGGCAGTTCCGGGATCGTCAAGGGCCGAGCATGAGGCTATACACACATCCGCATTCTCCTACATCCACATCCACACACATTCTCTATCTTGACGCAACGAATCCATCGATCCATCAAGTGCTTCCTTCGCATTCGTGCTTCCTGGGGCGTGTACATTGCATTGCTTTCGAGTGTGTTGAGTGTGCTGATCCGCGCGCTGGGTTCCGGAGCTTCAGTCTCGACGCAGCGACTTGAACGCCTTGCGGTTCTGCAGCACCATGTACGCCATGGGCAGCAGCACGCCCGCGACGAGGATCAGCAGGCCGCCCGCGTACGCGCCGGAGAGGTACGAGATCTCGGCCATCATCGCCCGTCTTCTTCTTGATTGAGAAAATTTGACTTCTTCGACCTCGAAACCTTCATTATTTGATATGACAGGATATCGACTGCATCGGACATACCATTAGCATTACCCTTCAAGTCGACAACTACAGGCAATCCTCCCAAATTGACACATACATGTTGGAGCTAACCCTGATAACTTTTCGGAGGATTTATTCAGCATGAAGGAATTAATTATTGGAGGTAGGATAGCACCATGAGTGTCACCAAAGGTGCACTTGCTGAACATATGCAGTGCAAAGCAAAACTGAGGATTCAAGCCTCGAGACCTGCACCATTCGAATCGGAAGGGGGGTTTACCTGGAGAACTCCCAC
>JAASFW010000711.1:0-12774 GCA_023334005.1 Globisporangium orthogonon
TGGAGGGTGCGAATGCGCCATTTTCGCCGTCAGCGATGCGCCAGGTTTTCTTGGTGTTCTGTGCTAGCCGACTGGGAAAGCAGAAGTGAACGGCGTCGGGGCGACAGCGCATTGGTGGCGCATGCATGAGCATGGGCTAGCGGCACCATGCGATGCGATGCGATGCGATGCGATGCGATGCGATGATGCAATGTCAAATTTTATTGTCAGCCTAAAATAGCTATTCATTTAGCTGTACTCAGCAACATCTTGTGCCAGGCGTCTGTCTTCACATCATACATGGGATCGAGTGCTCTCGCCCTGTACGCAGACTTCCGATGCCGAACACGCAAATGGCTAACGAGATCGCACACCTTACTCGCAAGATGCGCTCGTCAAGTTCAAAGCTTCCTTTCATTGCAACTTTATCACACAGGAGTGGACTACGTCCTAGATGTTGGAGGTCGCGGCGATCAGCTCCTTCACGATGGCGTTGTAGAGCGAAGCGTGCACGCTCTCGTTGTGCTTGGCAAGGCGCTTGATCGCCAACGCCAGCTCGCGCACCTCCGCATCAAACGGAGCCAGCGACGGGTGAACTTGGATCTCGCTCGCCTCGCAAAACTGTCCGCTCAAAAGCGAGCCCGTCACACGACTAGCAAACAGGTTGAAGACCGGATTCGCACGGCCAAAGGCACCATGCAGGGACTGGGACAGGGCTCTCAGCTCCTCGCTGTACTCTGTCGAGTTGCTCGCCCGCTGAACCTCGAGCTGCCGGACCTCCTCCACGGCTTGATCGACGAGATGTGCGCCAGAAATCCCAGTCGAAAGCAGCAGACTCGACAGCTGCTGGCCGACGCGACGGAAGAAGTCGCGCGGAGCTGCAACACGACGACGTGCAATGTACTCCTGCACCACCACAAGGAGGCTCGAGATGATCGAGATCCGGTCCATGGTGTCACGGTACCCGCGAATGCGATCGACGTCCATGGCGAACGCCTCGGGCCACACGCTCGAGCTGCCTTCGATGTACTTTGTGACCAGGGCCAGCACACTGTGACGGAGAAACGCGGAAAACGCGGACGAATCGTAGCGCGCCATGCGGTCCTTCTCGTCAAGGTCTAGCGACGCCCAGTACGCCTTGAACTCGGTCGCGAGCCAGCGCTGCGTCATCTCGAAGCGCGCGCCGGAAGACAGCTTCTCATGCAGCTTCTTTTGCTCGTATTCCACTCCGTGGCGCTGCAAGTAGGCGCCAAGTATCCCCATGTGGACGTTCATGAGATCCACCCGAATGTCTTCGACTTTTTTCAGTGCAAACGCCAAAAAGTCCACCAGTACGCGAACAGCGCTGGTGCCAGAGGCGTCAGCTCCCTGCAGTGCTGCAACGTTGGCTTCAAACGTGCGAAGGAACGCGTGTGTCGCATCGTTGCGCGCAGGAGCCTCTGCTCGCAAAATCGCGTGCACGACACGCACGCAGCGCTCGCTAATCTCCCCCAAGTTTGTCTGCGGGTTCTGCATCAATGCTTGCAGCGCGCTGCTTTCGAGCGCAAAATTCACGCTAGCCACCAGTTCGGGACGCATCGCGACAGCAGTCGCGAACTGCACACGGAGCTCCTCGGTACGCGCGAGCAGTGTCGCCATGTCGTTCGCCGCAACCACTTGATCCCAGAACGCCCTAAGCATCGTATCGCGGACCCGTGTCGCCAGCGACGACGCGTCTGCTGCATCATCACCATTGTCGTTTGACTGGGGCGGAATCTTAAACTCAGGATTCATGATCAGCTCGTGCACTAGCTTCTCGTCTGATAAGAACGACTCCAACTGCATTGGCGGCATTGGCTGGTGGTCAGGAACGACCTCCGCCCCAGCAGCATGAGCGTCTTGAGCAGCTGACACTGGAGATGCGTAGCGCTCGTCGTCGTCCTCCGACGCGGACTTCTCGCTGTCCTCGCTGTCCATCTGTTCATCCTGCTGCTCGGCGTTGCGCTCGACCGCCTCCACGCGCGTTAGCGCCTCGTCCCTGCCGAGCACCTGCGCGAGCGCACTCCTGAGCTGGCTCAGCTGCTTCTCCGTCTGGAAAACGAGCTGGTGCACGCCGTCACCCTCGTGCGCCGTCTGCTTGCTCAGGTACCGCTGCTTCATGACAAAAATGTCGTGGTACGAGCGCAGCATCTCGGCCGCGAGGCGCTCGGCGTCGAGATTCTTCCAGCGCGAGAACGACTCAAAGTAGAACGCAAAGTGCGCCTCCAGACGCGCGACGCACGTCTTGAGCTCGCGCGCCGTACCGCTCGCTAACAGCACATAGATGCGGAGCATGTCCTTGTGCATGGCGCGCGCCGCGAACGCCAGGCGGTCACACCGCCCGCTCTCCATGATCTCGCCTGGATGGAACGCGAGCATGCCGGCCATGAGCAGCACGCGGAACGACGCACCGCCGCCCTGCGGGCTGCTGCTCTTATCACCGCTGTCGCCGCGCTTGCCGGGCGACTGGCTCGTGGCGCTCGGGAGCAGCACGCGCAGCACGGACTGCGCCGCCCGCGCAAGCTCGCGGTCCTGTAGCAGCCGCATGCTCTGCTCGAAGTTTTTGACCGCGATCTGCTGCCAGCACTGCACAACGCGCGCGACGTGGCCGGCGACCGCGCGCAGCGAGCCCGCGGTCTTGCGTGCGTCCACATGGCGGCGGTACCAGCGCTGGATGAACTTGGCGCGCGCGACGCGGTCCTTGACGCTCTCAACGCTCTGCCAGCGCGCCGAGAGGCGGCGCACCATCCGCTGCGTCTGCTCCTCGCGGCGGCGCTCGGCCTCGCGCAGCTGTTGCTGAAGCAGCGAGAGCGTGTGCTCGCTGCGCCGTTTCTGCACGTCCTTGACGCTCTGCACTTTCTCGCGCACAAGCGCCACCCGCGTCTTGCACACGTGCTGCGTCTCTTCGAGCTGCGCGCGGCGGCGCTCGTGCGCCACCTCCACCTTGCGGTGGCTCGCGAGGAACACGCGCGCGCGCTGGTCGCGGCGCTTGGCATGCTGCTCGCGCGCCACTTGTTGCGCGTGCAGCACGCGCTCGCGCGCCGACGTCTCTCTCGCGCGCTGCTTGGACACTCGCACCTCCGTGGCGCGCGCGATGCGCGAATGCATCTGTGCCGCAAGGGAGCTGGCGGCGGCGCTCAGCTGTTGCATGGAGGCGCGCGCTTCGAGGCGCTGCTGGCACATGCTCTTCTTCTGGTTCACCATCGCGCGTGGGCTCGTGGGCTCCGGATCGGCGGCTGCTGTTGATGTGCGCGGTTGATGGCGAATTCGTGAGTGAGGAGGCGGATCCGCTCGTCGGCATGGAGGACGATGGCGGAGGACGGAGGGCATGGTGGCGCGAACTAGCGACCAGAGGCAGGTGGGAGGCGCCAAGTGCAAACACCCCTTCCAGATGGCGAGGACTGAGCGAGAGAGAATCGGGCTAGGGGCACACGCAAAAGAAAATGCCTTGCGATTGACCCAAGGCCGGCTTCCTACAGTAGCTGGCTGACTGGCTGCACTTGAAGCACATCTACTCGCTAGACACTTTTTCTTCCCTTCTGCTACTGTAGCGCTCAGGGCCGCTTCAGTCAATAGAGAACTGCACGTTCACGCGAAGTTTCTTGCCAAGTGCAAGCCGAACACCGTTCTCAATCGAGACGATCTCCGGTGTTTTCTTCTTCTTTGTGTGAGGAGAGCCATCACCGAGTGACTCGTCGGCCGCCGTCACGGGTGGCAGGCGCGCGTGGAACGTCTGGAGCAAGTCCATAAGCTGCTCGAAGTTCTTCCGCTCGGTGCGAGAGGCGTGGAACATGAGAAAATCCCCGACTGATTCCCCCGCTGCGTCAACGTCTGGACGAGTTGGTGGTGTGGGCGATAATGGTGGCGGCGCTGCCGGCGTTGAAGCGGAACTGCTCGGCTTGGATGGGGACAAGCTTGCTGCATTAGCAGGAGGCTGCAACTCTTGCACGAACCTACGGCACCAACTCCCGAATCTGTCAGAGTCGGCAGCGACTGACTTCGGACATTAATATCCTTACATCGTACCTGATGAACTCTGGGTATTTGACTGTCGAAGGTGAGCTGCTGGGCGAGACTGCAAGGAAGAGCACGAGGACCTTGATTGCCTGCTCGACCGAGAGCTTCAGTGGTCCCGATTTCCCATGGAGCACATGGAGGAACTCTGGGCATACACCCGCAGGATTCAGTCGTCGAGAAAATGCCCTCTGATAGCACAAAACCGCAACACACCTCGTTCGGGAACTTCACCACACTTGGCTGTGTGAAGTTTAGTGTCGTACTTTTCGAATCGGTGTTTCAGGAACTCAATCCACTCGGTTCTCAATGACTCGATCGTTAGTGGGAGGAACCCGAGAAGGAATCGCTTGAGCTTGCGCCGCTCGCGTGAGTGCTGGGGGTTCTGACCGTAGCGTCTGCACCACATTCAAGCAACGACATTTGCATTAAGCATGTACAAAAGCTCGCGCGAGTAACGCAGCAACGTACTGAAGAAAGCTCGTGTAGCTGATGAGACCGCCGCTTTTTGTGCGTGGAAAGCGCGAAAGAATGGAGTTCAGCACTGCCGACGAAATGTCGACGCCGCACTTCTTGAGGATACGATGGAAGTCTGTCGAGCACAACTTACAGATTTCAGATCACCCTTAACACGGGCATCGTCACGGTAACCAGAGACTACCACCTTCTTCGCTGAGAAAACCAGACTTTCCGGTGTCGGTCGCCTCAGCAAGCTCGAGAAACACCTCGGCGCCGGTGATCGCAGATCTTGGCGTGTCAGTCGTGTCATCTAACGATTGATCTCGATGCTGTTGACAGAGAAACATCTGCATCCGTTTCTCTGCTGCAAGAAAGTCAGCACCGAGGTTCGACGACGAATTCGTGCGGTTTTCGATCTTCACAGTGGAAAAGCTGCCGCTGCCTCGTTGAGGCGAACCAAAGCCTCCACCATCACTGCCGATCCCACCAGCATCACTGTCTGATGAAAGCGACGCGTCGCTGTCCAGGTTGCAAAAGACGCCCAGTTGCTCGTAATCGATGCGACAGAGTCTCGTTTTTTTCTCTTCATCACGGTTATGAGCTTTATGATTCACTGCGTTGATGCTCTTCGGTTCCTGAAACACACGGATGTTTGTGAGAAGGAACTCAGTTTCTGCTCGTGTCAGCGGCGATTTCAGACGAGGAAGAAAGTTGTCCAGAAAGACCCGCTCGTCGAGATACCCTTCGCCCCCCTCATCCAAGTTGAAGAGCGTGTCCTGAACACCAAGAAAGCCATCTGACTTGGCCCCAAACACGCCGCGAAGCAGTTTCTTGCGAATGCTTTGAGTGAGCACTCGCTGCGCTTCCAAACGCTTGTCGACCCGGATCTTGGGCTTCGCTTGTGCTATCGCAGAATCCGACTCGCTCAAGCCCTCTCCGCGCGCCTGCTTTTCAATGAGCCAGTTGCGTCTCTTTTGCGGACTCGGCGGCTTTCCTGCTCTGTGCGGAGACCGAGCTGTTCTTTGATTGTTGCGAGGGTTCTTTGAGATGGTTGACTCGCGAGACTGCTTCGTTACACAGCGATCGAGTGCTTTGCAGAATGCGACATAGTCGAATCGATGACTCTTGCTGCTGCTGCGAAATCCATTGACAAGCACTTCGAAGTCGCTTCGAGCAGAACAGGACACTTGTTAGTCTTTCGTGCTGCGAACTGTAGTTGCTCGAGTACTCGAATCAAGTGAGGAACAACTCACACTCCTTTCTTCCGACAATCTTCTGGAACGAAAGCGTTCACGAGCTCTCGTACATCATCTCTAGATCATCGGGGGTGGCAAACACAGCTCAGAAATCAGACATATAGAGAGAGGAGATATAGAGCAGAGGGAATCGTTTGGTTGTTCACGCACGCAGTCGCTGCGAGCGCCCCTCTCAGTATCGGGTCTGCGTCCTGGAACCTCTGAAGCAGATCATCACCCGTCGCTTCGAGAACGCCCTTTAGACGGCGCAGCTCGCGCTCGAGATCTTGCGGTGTGGATCCAAGCGCAGCGCTGTCCTCGCTTCGCATCAGTTGGCGGCTTCGGTTCCGGGATCAAGTGTCGAAGAACAGTCGACGACTTCTTGTGACAACGGAGTATTATATGAGATGGACTTCAAATAATACCTCGCTATAACTCACTACTAGATTTTATACCTTGGAAGGAAGAAGCGCAGGAAGAGTACCAAGCGAGCGCCACCATCATGAAGAAGAAGGCGAGTTCGTCGCCCCTCCCTCCATGAACCGCTCATTGCGCGGCGCAGCTGACGCATCGCCCCTACCCTCCCTCCCTCTCTCTCTCTCTCACGCACGCGCACGCACAGGTGCTGCTCATGGGCAAGTCCGGCTCTGGCAAGACGTCCATGCGGTCGATCATCTTCGCCAACTACCTCGGTGCGCTGGACTCGAAACGGGGACGCTGGCTGCGTAACATTCGCTTCTAATCGACTAACTAACTCACTGCGTTCTGTGTGCTGTGCCGATCGGAGCAGCGCGCGACACGATGCGCCTCGGACCCACACGTATGTGTACAGCAGTGCCAATAGACGAGTACCATGGGCGACACTTGTACTCACGTCTCTCTCTCTCTCTCTCTCGTTGCGTGTGTGACTGTAAAGTGGACGTGGAGCACTCCCATGTGCGCTTCCTCGGGAACCTCGTGCTCAACCTCTGGGACTGCGGCGGGTGCGCTGGGTTTACATAACATGTATCTGGGTTAGTAGAGCGGCAACGGCTCACACGCGGGTCGCTGCGCAGCCAGGACGCGTTCTACGAGAACTACTTTGAGAGCCAGCGCGACCACATCTTCCGCAGCGTGGAGTTGCTCATCTACGTCTTCGACATCGAGAGTCGGGAGATCGACGTAGGCGTTGTGTTATGTTGCGTTGCATTGCGTTGCGGCGGACATGAGCGTTGATATCTCATACTTCAATGTGCAGAAAGACATGGCGCACTTTGACGGTTGCCTCGAGGCGATCGACCAGAACTCGAGCAACGCCAAGGTTTTCGTGCTGATCCACAAGATGGACCTTGTGCCAGAGGAGCAGCGCGAGCGCGTACGAGCTCGCAAGTTTCAGACGTCGATATACCGAGATGCACATGTAACATTCGGCTCTCGCACTGTTCTTGTGTGTTGGCGATGTCACTCTCTCGACAGGTGTTCGAGCAGAAGAAGGAGATGGTGCTCGCGCGCACGGGGGCACTGCCGACCGTGTGCTTTGGAACGTCGATCTGGGATGAGACGCTCTACCGCGCGTGGTCGTCGATCGTGTACTCGCTGATCCCGAACATGCAGGACCTGGAGAAGCACCTGAATGACTTTTGCGCGATCTGCCACGCCGACGAGGTGGTGCTCTTCGAGCGCGCGACGTTCCTTGTGATCTCGCACGCGACGCATGCGACCCACCGCGACATCCACCGCTTCGAGAAGATCAGCAACATCATCAAGCAGTTCAAGCTCAGCTGCAGCAAGACGCAGGCGCAGTTCCAGGGCATGGAGGTGCGCAACTCCAACTTCACGGCGTTCATCGACTTCTTCACGACCAACACGTACATCATGGTCATCACGTCGGACCAGAGCATCCGTACGTTTATTCCTCAGCTCTGCTACTTTTCTTATGACCCACGTACCGTCACGAAGGGTAATCACCATAATCTGACGATGAGTGCCGTCTTCCTTTTCGTACAGAGCCGGCGACGATTCATCTGAACATCACGTCTGCCCGCCCGGTCTTCGAGAGCTACGTCCAGCAAACGAGCTAATAGGTGAGCAGTGCACCGTAGCTCCGTTAACGGGAAGAGCAGTGGTGGGTGCTCCTGCTTTAGAGGCGCGAGTGGTGAGACCGACAGGAGGAGTGTGCTTGGATCATTTGGCCTGGCACATCGCGAACAGATTGAGAGCGTTTCGAAGTTGTGTGCGTGCTTTCACTACGGGTCACCGTCTCCTTGTTCAAGCAACTACTCCTAGCAAATGCACTTGGTGGTATGGAGATCTCTGGCAGCATCAGGCTATTCGCCGCCCGCTGAAGTAGCACTCCGCAGCAGCTGCGAGAGCACGAGACGCAGCTCCCGCCACTCGCCATCGGGTTCGCCATCGTCTTCCTCCTCTTCATCGACGTCGCTCGCGTCTTGCTTTGGGTCGCCGTAGTCATCGGTGATGGTTCGGCGCGATACTTCTTTTCGCTGATCCGAAGGTTGTGCTCGCATCTTCTGACGGCGGCTTGCGGTTCGCCGCATGTCGTGAGCATCCATCGTGCTAGCAATCTGCTGCACAACACGGCGAAGAGCGCTGGTGTCGAATGTACATGGATGGCACTCGCTCGGTCTGATAGCCTCGGGACGTCGGGATTGCTTCGCGGTCTTGCCGTCTGCTGGGAGAAGCAGGTTGTAGAGTACTTTACACGCAATACAGGTCATGTTGACGTCGTCCGTGGCAGCGCACTCGACGATACCGAGCAACAAGCTGCGTACATCTCCACAGTTATCGTTGTCTGTTCTGCCATCGCCATCAGTACCCGAACTCTCAAGCTTGACACGGAGCAGCTGCTGTCGAGTGGGCTCGTCGAGCGCAGCGTTCATCAGCACTCCACAGACAGTGTACACGATCTCGCGGTTGCTGTGGTCGAGCAGCACGACGAAGCAGTCGAGGATCTTGTGCTCGCTTACGTATGCAAGTACGTCCTTGAAGCGCGTGAGGTTACCGAACGCGCGCGCAGCTTCCACAACTGCTTCCTCGTTTCGATCGAGGAGGATCTTCGAGAGGAGCGACGTGATCTCCAGGCGATTGCCCTCGATGAAGCTTGTGCCAGTCGCAACCTGTCCATGTGGGGCTACAGAAGTGCTGTAGTAGGACAGGTTCGTGATGCAGCTGACAATGTTGAGCATGAGCTCTTCGCCTCCACGGCGCTGCGCCAGATTCAATGTCTCGAGAAGAATCAACATCGATGAGTTGCAGCTGTTGAGTTTCGCGCCCACATCGGCGTTGATCGCGAGGTTGGCGAGCACGCGGACAAGCTTTACGAGTACCTCGCCGCTCTTCGCTTCGTCAGATTCGCTGATGACTTCATCACTTTCTTGTTGGCACTTGGTGTACTGGTGCGCGTAGAACTGCAGTGCGTGCAGCAAGACGTCGACACCACCACGACAGTCGAATGCAATGCACATACGATTGCGATCGTTTCCGGCGCACAGGTTCCCGAGCACGAAGAACATACGGATCAGCAGGATGTCCTGGAATCGAGTTTCCGGCCGCTGCTGCTCGGAGAACGAGAGAGACTCGTTCTGCGTGCAGTCGACGACGGCCACGAGGTTGCGCATGTTCGCAATCATGTTTTGATTGATCTGTGCTCGCGGCAGCTCGTGGAGTGTGAGTTTGCTCAGGATGCGCGACATGTTCCCCATGAGCTCCATGTGTTCAATGAATGCAGGAATGAGCGCGCACAGCCGCGCAAGGACCTGTGCTTCGAGGAACTGCTTATGGTAGCCTCTCGTGACCGAGAGGTTGCGCAGTACGCCTGTGGTCTGGATTAGAAATTGCGCGACTTCTTTTGCCTGGAGCGGCTCGCTCGCGCGCCAGCGCAGTGTGTCGCTCATGATAGCGATCGCACCGTTTGTTGCAAGGAGCTTGAGCATCTTGTCCTCGGCATTCGACGTGTTCTTCAGCGCACCAGCAATGTAGATGAGTGCTTTCGTCGGAAGCACAGGGAAGGCAGAGTCGAGCTGCAGTAGATCCTCTTGGCTAAAGGATGGCTGCTCTCGGCTAGTGGTGTTCATCCGCTTCCTGGCTTTCGGGTCTCGAGCCGACTCACTCGTCTTGGCGATGATGTCGAGCGCAGCCTCGACGAATTGGACATTGCAAAATGCATAGTCGTTCGCCGCCTCCTTGCTCAGCATGAACAGCAGCTTGCTCACCAAGATCATCTGCTGCACCTGACTTGAAGTCGAAGTGTCCTTCGCTCTGCCACGGTGGCTCGCCGAGAAGAGCTCGAAGAGGCAAGGTGCCAGCGCCACGACGCACTCTGCAGAATGACTCCATTGTTCCAAGAGGGTGCTCGCGATCGTTTGGAGGAGCTGCAGAAGGAGCCCATGGACATTGTCGGCTATCGCTTGGCTGTTGCTGCTGGACAAAAAGACTGAGCTCAGGTGGAGCAAGGAGGTGACCTCGGCGCGAAGCTGATCGATCGCTGCCATTGCTTCAGATCGACTAGACAGCGAGGAGAGATGCTCGAGCGCGTGTACAGCCGAGGAATACGACTGGTAGAGCTGGTCCTACCTCAAGCAGAGTCACGACAACACCAAAGATGAACTCGATCCTACGGTGTGGGCAGCAGCTCAGTTCATAAGCGACACGTACCTGGGTTGGAAGCTCCAGAGACGCCTCAAGGTGGTCATCTTCATCGTGCGTATCCGAGTCTGCGTCGATGCTAGGATCGACGCGGGTGCTCGGTCCCGAATTATCACGAGTACTTTCGGCGGGTGACAAGAGCGGCGCGTGCACGAGCTTGAGGTGGTTCGACGACGTAGAGTCTTGGTCATCCTCCGGGCTACTCGTACTCTGAGACGATGGCTGAGAATCGGTTGCTCCAGGCGTCGACGAGTTCGCTTTTTTCTTCGACGAGCTGCTGCGTGGAGGGAGCATCGATGCCAGGGGAGCCGACACGACAGGCGTACTGGGTTCCTCTGCAGCGCGAGTTTGCTTTCGCTGCAACTCCTTTTGCTCCGTGACGGTATAGGACGAGCCCGGGCGCGACCCCGGGCGGTAATCATCTCCATGGAAAAGCGAACGCGCAGTTGAGCGTGGCGTATACGGACGCGACGGGTTCTTCAAGGACGCGCGAGCCTGCGGTTTGAGTAGATAGATCACGCCATGAGATGTCGGATCTCTGACGTCTGCTCCGTCATGTGTACTACAGAGTCGATGACGAACCTGGGAGAGCACGTGGGAGATTCCGCCGCGAGCGATGCACGCCTCCATGTTGCACAAGGCACAAGGGCGTGATGCGGCGCGCCACGGCACAACTTGTTGCCTGTACACAGCAGTTACGAGCACGAAGTAAGCTAATCATAGAGGATAGTCGAACACGAGACGTACACAGAAGTGCAGGCTTCTAACACTAACAGACTCCTGGAGATCAGCAGGGAGTGCCATCCGTGCTGTCGTTCGTGCAAAGCACAGCAAGCTTCGACATCCAGGTGTGGTTGCACGTCGACCGCCACCTCACCCGCCTGCTTCAAGCTACGATATTGCTCGTGTATTGCAAGGAGTTCTCGACAAAACATTACTTTCTAGTTAAGCTAACACATATATATTCCTGCAAGCATAATATGGGAGAATTAAACAGAGGCAAGTGTGCGTGAGGGACGCTTTTCCAATACGTGCGACTTGGCTACTTCATTGAGCAAATCATACCTTCTCGGCCTTATGGCTAAGATCAAGTGTAGTATCTGTTCTAATCAGTGTGAAAACTGATTACTGGGTGATAAGCCCGGTTTTATTTTCACATTCATTTTTCGAACTGTCTGATGGCCTCATTAGCTTGCTAGTGAGCCTCGGAGCTGGTTTCCAAGGGCTTCCACCTCTCCCTTGTGAAGCCTAACCTTTCATATTCTTCCTTTCTTTCTTGCGTATTTGATCTTCTTCATCATTTTTCCTGCTTCATAGTAGTCGTAACCTTCCTCCTCGAAAAGACACATCTGCTATGACCGAACCACCTGAATACCTTCTCATCCTTATACTAAGATCAAGTATAGCATCTGTTCTTGTAACTAGGCTTGCCCGAGTTAGGCAGCACAATGCAAGAAGCGTGCGAGTGCACCTTCAGAACTTCAGTTGTATAGAGGCGGAAATATAAGAACGTTGATTGGACACTTCTGCTGCGAAACCACAAATGATATTTATGAAGCATCGTGCGTCTTCACCAATCAGTGCGAGCCTCTATTCTTTTGTAAGTGATACTAAATCTAAGATGCCTAAGCTATGAATGGTACAAGGAGATCTACTTTTCTTATTGGTTGTTTATTGTGCTATTCTAGCCAATGGTAGTAGACATTAACTGTGACAAGGGGTTCTGAAATCATGCGGATTGGAATCCTCCAATGCTGAGTTATGCATGATAACCAGCAATTGTAGCACCGTTACAATACATGAACGGCACACTCACACGGTCGGCACACGCCACCGCCAACTCAAGTAAGAAAGATCGAAGACAGGACTGAAACGGAACCAGACTAAGACGAAGCAATGAGCTCAGAGGCTGACAAAGAAATTGCAGCACAAAACAACGGAGAACTTCTTCCAGCAATGTCAGTGAGCAGAGACGCAGTGCCGCACAAACAGACGAGACTGCGATTGCGACAGCTCAGTAACAATGAACACGATGAGGCAGCGGCAGCGATAGCCACAATGGTAAACACGCTGGCAGTGCACATCGACGAAACAAGCGACTGGGCAACAGCAGAAGGGTGCATTGGAGCGATCGCAGAGCGGATTCGAGAAACACTGACCCCGTATGCAACCACACCACCACCCGCCTCTCGCCGCCGGAACAACAACCATCAAGAACGAAGAAGCACTGGACGACCTCGAAAGCACGCAGCGATCAAACCCAAAAGACCAACGCGCGATCCGCAAAGCACGCCGTCGGGTAGTGTAACGGGGTTACACTTGCTGGTTATCAGACATAACTCAGCAATGCAGGATTCCAATCCGCATAATTACGAAAAGGCTAGCCACACTTGGCGCCTTCCATTATTGGCTACAATAGCACAATAAA
>JAASFW010000712.1:0-12760 GCA_023334005.1 Globisporangium orthogonon
ACTGCGACTGCCGCAGCGCCCGCGCAGGACGCCGCACCGGCACGCAGCCATGCGAGACGCCGCCGCCGTGCTCTCGGACAGCGCGCTCTTCCGCCTCATCGCAGGCTTCCAGACCGGCTACCCGCACGCAGTGGCCGCGATTGTTGAAACAGCGAGCAAAACGGAGATCCGAGACGCACTGCGAATTGTATACACATCCGACCGGAAGGACAAACTTGTCGGAGTGCTGCCTCGCCTCGCAATCGTCAAAGGAAGCCTCCAGACGCTGAGATTCCTCTTCGATCTCAAGACGCGAGTGGAGTATGAGAGCGATCCGATGCTCCAGTTCGTGGATGTGATGCAGCTGGCAGTTCGCCTCAAGCGTGTGGACATGCTCGAGTGCCTCGCGGAGCTGAAGCATCGTGATCCGGCGTGGCAGTGGGAGGAGCACCTGATGTCGTACGCCGCGGGGTACGGCGGGGGTGATCTGCGCGTGCTCGAGTGGCTCTACGCGCATCTTCCGCAAGAGATGCGCGCTCTTCGAGCAGAGTACTTGGTCCCTCCAGTGCGTCGAGGCAACATCGAAGAGATTCGGTGGCTCGTAGAGCACCACTACGAGTTCACATCTTACGCTGCGGACTGCGCGGCACTGAACGAGGAGACGAATGTGCTTGGGTACTTGTACCAACACACCAGAGCGCGATGCAGTGCGAGAGCAGTGTGTCAAGCGGCCGTGAATGGCACCTTGGAGGTCGTGAAGGTCACCATCGCGGAGCAGCCAGAGGAGATGCGCGAGCGCGCGCTTGAGTGCGCGGCGAGATACGGGTACCTTCAGGTGGTACAGTATCTTGTCGAGAACAGACTCGGAGAGACCTCGTCGCGTGCAATCGACAGCGCAGCGCAAGGAGGTCACCTCAATATCGTGAAGTTCTTGCACGAGCACATCGCGGGCGGGTGCACAACGCAAGCCATGGACGGCGCAGCAGCGAACGGTCACTTGGATATCATCAAGTTCCTGCACGATAATCGCTACGAAGGATGCACACCAAACGCCATGGACGCTGCTGCAGCGTCCGGACACTTGGATGTCGTCAGGTTCCTCCACGAGAACCGGTCTGAAGGATGCTTGGTGGAGGCAATGGACAGAGCGGCAGAGTTTGGGCATCTCGATGTTGTCAAGTTCCTGCACGAAAACCGCAACGAGGGCTGCACTGCTCGAGCGTTGAGATTGGCTGTGGCGAACATGCATCTGGAAATCGTGGAGTTTCTCTGCAAGCACCGGTGTGAAGGCGACATCACGGCGGCAATGGTCGACGCCGCATCCGCCGGACACCTGAATGTCGTCAAAGTCCTGCACAGTTATCGTCGGACCCAAGACTCTGCGTATCCCGCTCTGAAGGCTGCCGCGCAGAAGTATAAAGTCGAAATTGTCAAGTTTTTGTGCGAAAACCAGTGTCGAGATCGAGAGGTCGGTGTCGCTGGTGATCACGAAGAGGAACGAAGCTTTCTGATGAAGGCAGTGACAGAGGGAACGAGTTGGGTGGTACAGGCAGTGGTGCCGTACTCGTCGATGGCGGAGCTGAAGGAGGCAAGAGTTGTCGCGCTTAGTCGGCAGGAGCCGCGAATCATCCGGGTTCTCGATCGCGGGATACGAGAGCTGACTCGCATGGAGCGAAGGACGTGAGATTGCTATGTTTGAATGGTGTCGAACGAGTATATCAACTCGTATTACCTTAGGATGTGGAGGAGACGTACAGTCGGGTTCGCTGCCAGAGATGATGTTGAGGTCACGTGGTGCTGACTTCGCGAACGTAGATGAAAGATCGTCATCACATTCCTTGGGATCGTCATGGCATCGATGCAGAAGTTTGAGTTGACAGTGAGTATCTCTCCAGTCTGCCGGGACACAGTGTAGTCTCTACCGCGAATCGTGGCTCCAACTCCCAGTAGTCCAGAAGATCGAGGTGGGAATGCTGAGCTCGCTTTACAGGTGCCGATGTGGACAATGGGGGCGAGCACCGTTAATCGATTGAGATCGCAGTGTGCTTGCCGTAGAATACCGAGGAGACCATGAGGTCGTGAAGCTTCTTCAGATCATTGGCATATGGCACCTGAGTTTCGGGATTTACACACAAGCACCGACGAGCAAGCGCACAACTACATGACTCAAGTCTACGTTGGTCGGATTACCTATACGAGCTGGAGAGTACGAGCGAAGTCCTGGCGTATCAGAGATCGTCGTCTATGACGACCTCGTTCGGGTCGCCTACGACTGCATCCGCTGACTCGACTGCTGCGTCCGCCTCATTTGAGCGTCCGACTTCCTCGCTGTCCTCCATGCTCGCATCTACTTCTTCATCGTCGCCGTCATCATCAAGATCGATTTCGTTCGGATCCGCCACCGCGACACTCGGAGCACTGCTGCTGCCGCCGTGGCCACCTCCACCAACGTATGGTGACGTCACCACGTGCGGCAGCTTGAGCATCTCGAGCAGCAGGTCGGTCTGCGGGTTCCCGCGGAACGCGCGGTCGTCCCAACCCTCATCCTCGCCGTGTGCCGGCGCCGTCTGGACAAAGTCGGTGATCCACTCGCCATCCGCCTTGTTCAGCGCCTTCTCGGCGACGAACTCGCGGTGGCGCGCGCGCACCCACGCGACGTCGCTCGCCTCGATGCGCAGCTCCTCTGGGGGCACGCGCGGCGCGCGTCTGCTCGCGGATGCCAGGTGGTGCGTCGCGCGCAGCACCGCGAGCCACTCCATGTCGCACATGATCTTTAGCGGCGCGCCGGCAGAAGAAGACTCAGCGTCTTCCGGCGTCGGGATATCGAGCACCTGCAGGAACTCGCGCCGCGGAAGGCACTTGTCGAGCGCCAGGAACTTGGTCACCTGCTCCGCCGGCTGCTTCGTCGCGGCAGCAGCAGGAGGAGGAGCAGGAGAAGGGGGAGCAGGTGTAGTGCTAGCAGTACTCTCGCTTATCGGCTGTGGCGGCTCAGTCTCCCCCACTATCCCCGCCTTCTCTACCCCCTCTTCCTGATCTTCCTCGTAGACGCCATGGCGCACGATCGCCGCAAACTTGACGTGCAGATGCGCGGCGAACCAGTGTCTGGGCTTGAGCTGGTGGAGCAGCAGCTCGCCCGCAGGGCTGCCGAGCGTGTTGGTGCGGATCTCGTCCGCGAAGAACGGCTTGCGGCGCAAGAGCGCGCGCACGTCGCCGTGCTGCTCCACGCCGCGCGGCCAGTCGTGCGAGAGGAAAACGTCGAGCCGCTCGCTCTTCTTATTGGCACTAGGCTGCAGGTGCGCGAGCTGGAAGACCTCGAGCTCGCGCACGTGGTAGATGCTGCGCAGCGACTGCGCGTCGAGCGGCAGCGTCTCGAAGCGCCCGGCCGCGTAGTCGTGCGCCTTGAAGATGCCCGAGAGCCCGGCGAGGCGCAGCCCCGCGACGCGCACGGCGCCCGCCGCGCCCAAGAAGAACATGTTGGGCGCTACCCAGCCGCCGTAGCGCAGCTCTGCGAGGTACCCGGACGCCTCGTGGTTCCCACCCACGAAGACCGTGAGCACCGGCGCCGTCTTGGCGCCGCTGTAATACGCGTGGAAGTCGTGCAGCGCGCGGAATTTCGGCGGACATGCGAGTGTCGCCATATCGCGCGCGTTGCGCAGGCTCTGGAAGTCTCCGCAGCAGAGCAGGAGGTCCACGGGGCGGTCGGGTGTCAGCGCGTTCACGTGCTGCACGGTCGCGTAGATGTCGTCCAGCTGGCCGTGCGCGCAGCCCACGATCGCGACGCGCACCATCGCTCTCGGATGCTGCTCGATGCCGATTGGCGCTTGGTGCACGAGCTTCGTTTTGGCGACATAACCTCCTGAGAGGTTATAAGAAACCCCCTGATTCCAAATGCACAATAATGATGTCCACTCCTTTCCTCGAGCATACGCTCGTTGAAGGGTTCGACTCCCATGGCCCACGAGTGGGCTTATTTGTATCGAAACAGTAGCTCACGAAGGAAAACATCCTCGCTTGGGTATACTATACAAACAGCAGCATACTGGCAGCAGCTGAGCAAATTCGGCCTCAATTGCGAACAAGAGTCATGGCGCTTCGTGGCCCACGCGATCCTGCGCGGCCACCCGCCGGGTTCTACGACGACTCGCTCGCGGACGCGAAGGCGCGCGACGTGGACGTCAAGCAGCTCGCGGACGCGCAGGCGGCGCAGGACTGGGAGCAGTTCCAGGACTTCGTGGCCGAAGTGGAGCAGCAGGACGCGCGCGATCATGAGCAGCGGCAAGAGGAGGCGAAAGAGAAGGACGCGGAAGAGACGCTCGAGAACATGGAGTACGTGGACCGCTACCGCGCGGTGCTGGAGCGAGCCGCGAAGCTGAAGAAGCGCGGGGCCGATGAGCGCGATGATGGAGCGAATGAGGACGTATCTGCAGCCAGCAACGGGACCAGCGCCGTTCGCAGCAGTAGCAGTAGAGTCGACGGCGAGGCGGACGACGCCGCGGACCAGGTCGATGTGCGGACGCTGCTGAAGAAGCGGCGGACGCAGGAGAAAAAGAAGCTGAACGACGAGGACGAGGACGAGGACGAGGTGTTCGACCCGTGCAACTGGCGGGCCAAAGCGCTGTGAGGGTTCACGCTGGAATCACACGCACGTCCGAGTAAGCAAGCCGTGAGCCACTCGCCAGCTGTAGACGCACACACTCGACGGACTGACATCGGGCAAGAGCGCAGGCAGCTGGAGATCGCCTGATGGGTAACGAGACCTCCGAACGCACCTGCGTCCCGTCACAGCAACGTGAAAATGCACCAATCGCCACGCGTCGAGCTCCCGATAGGGATAGTCGATCCGTTCCTCCTTTCACTCTTTATGGCCAAGTCGCTCGCCAGTGAGATGGTATTGAGAAGGAACCGCCGGAAGCCGCGGGACGGACATCAGCGCGCTGGACGCAGCGCTCGCTTTTTCTCACCCACCACCACCGCCGCCGCCATCAACAAAGTAGTAGCCACGGTGGAGTCAGACATTTGCCAGTCGGGCCATGATAATGGTCGGATAGTCTGCCTTCCCGAACAGCAACCGGGTTCCGAATTTCGGACCACTGCCCGCCCGCTTGCCAGCCAACCAATCGTCCGACGACGCCACACACACGCCGGTCGCGTCGACACGTTTGCCCCTCGCCGGTCACGACGCTCGGTCGCAAGAACCTGGCGTCAGCATGCGTGCTGCACTCTCCACCATCACTCCGTTCACTTCTCAGTATGAGAGAACGAGACCTTGTTCAGCAGCCTCCGACTTTCGGCATCAGCTGCGCCTTCTTCACGACAAAAGGCAAGGTGTAACATGCATTCGTGCACGTGCGAAGATACCGGCAGTCTCCGGATCAGCCGTCCGCGCGTAAAAAAGATCGGTGCGAGCGAGCGGACTCCTCCACCGGGGTCTAGCTCCAGTATCTGGGAGAGCCATCGACCGCGGTGTCAGGCAGTTGGTAGGCTTCGGACAGCTGTCAACCTGAAGGGTAATGCCACAACAGCAGATTTCGTGCGAATCTTTGATTAAGTGCGGCAGGAGGCAAGGGCCACTCAATCGAGGGAGCATGCGACATGCCCATTGCTGTGTTTGCACTGTGTTTTCTGGTTCAAACGCTGGACTTTTGCTTCGGAGCAAACCCAGGTTGGACACACACTTGGCTTGTAGCACTGAAGTTGACTGTACGAATGTGTAGTTGAAGAAGGATGTAGACAAACAGAGGCCGAACGCAGAGTATGTTTGCTCGCCAATCTCGGGCGCGCCGCCGCAGCCACTCGCTCACCTCCCATGCTGTCCGTGGGCAGCAGCTTTTGCATCGGCCTGATATCTGGCACTCCCCTCGATTTACGAACTACTCCTTGCTATACTTGGAGTTTGTAATCCATACGAAATGCAAGATGACGCTGTCCCGCGATCCTACTTTCTCTCGCCTTCACTATCCCCACTTTCACACCGGATCCAACACATCCGCCAGTCAAAGTCCGGATCGCCTGCCAGATCGCATTTTGCGCAGTCGAGCACAGGTCGCCGCCTCTCCGCTTCCTTCTCTCCTTCCGATCCCCAGCGCTTTGGAGCCCATCACCACCACCATGAGCTCCGTGACCGTCGAGGTGCCCGTGCCGTCGGCGCTCACGAGCGGCTACTGGCCGGAGAGCATCACGGACGCCCAAGTCGCGGTCATCGTCGGACTCCCGATCGTCTCGCTCGTCCTCATCTACGTGCTTCTGCGCATCGTGTGGAAGGTGCCGGCGTCGCCGTCGCTCCCGCGCTTCGCCGCCGGAGGCGCGACGGAGCACACGCCGCTCAAGCCGATCGAGGCACCCAAGACGTCGCTTGTGGAGGAGGGCGAAGTGGCGGGCGACTACCAGCAGAGCTGGCTGCGCACGTTCGACCTGACGTTCCTGCTCGGCATGGCGCTCTACTTTGTCGTCATGGTCGTGCTCACGTTCATCTACGAGCGCGAGCTGCTGACGTCGATGCGCTTCTGGCTGCTGCAGCTGCCCAAGCTCTTCGTGATGATGGCCGTGTCGCTCCTCGGCGGACTCATCTGCCGCCACTACTGCGACGTCGACGAGAAAGGCTACATCATCACGAACAAGTCGTCGCGCTTCAAGGTCAACTACACGCGCAAGCTGCAGCACTTCGCGGCGTACATGGTGCCGCTCGTGATCAAGTCGGAGTTCTCCGGCCCGCTGTCGCTCGCGTGGGGCGACTTCTTCAGCATGCTCGGCTTCCTCGTGCTCATCAAGCCGATCCGCGAGCGCTCGACGTTCTTCATGCTGCAGTTCAACTCGCTCGACCGCCCGGAGGACCGCCCCAACACGCTCAAGTGGATCATCGCGGGCAACATCGCGCCGGGCATGTTCATCCTCATGTTCTTCAAGTGGCTCTTCGCGGACCAGGGTGCCCTGACGTTCATCATCGTGTTCATCACGGGCATCGGTGACGGCTTCGCTGAGCCCGTGGGCATCATGTGGGGCCGCCACAAGTACAAGACGCGCGGCTGCTTCTCCAAGAACAAGTACACGCGCAGCTGGGAGGGCAGCGCGTGCGTGTTCCTCTCGGGCATGATCTTCCCGGCACTCCAGTACGCGGACTTCAGCAACTTTACGCAGCTGCTGCTCGCGATGCTCATCCTGCCGCCGGCGATGGCGTACGCGGAGGCCACGGCGCCGCACACGATGGACACGCCCGTGCTCATGATCGGCTGCGGCGCTATCCTCTACGCGCTCATCCACATCGTGTAATGCGAGCGCGCCGTGGTTTTTTTTTCTCGCCCCTTTTGCAAGTGCCCGTAAGCGTAGATAATGATGCACGCGCACGACGCGCGCTTTCCGATCTTTCGTTGACCTCTCATGGTGTTGCTGTTGTTGCTGCTGCTGCTGTTGCTTTCGGTGGGTGTCGCATGAGGGGCATCGCGACGTGCCCTCTCCGCGTGGGCCAAGCACTCGCCGCCACGTGGCCGCGTTCTAGAAGCGCGCCTTGCTTGCCTTCCTCAGCGCCACCAGCAGGAGCAGGAGCAGCAGCAGGAGCAGCAGCAGCAGGAACAGGAGCCATCTATCGCTTCACATGAGGCGAGTCGCCTTGTAGGTAGGTAGGTAAAGACAACTCCGGAAAGGCACGACGAGCCAATCGCATTCGTTCGCGAAAGATCGCCGCTGTGCAAACCGGTGGTCGAGTGCGTTCTAGAAGCATCTCCGCAGCCACTCGCTCTTATGGGATCTTGTGTAACCCGGTGTGACTCGAACTCCCAGTCATTTTATCATCCATCTAGAATTTTCCATGTCAGGCGGGATGACTAACTCTCGGATCTTGTCCTTCACGGTCGAAAATAAGTGCAACCTCGTCGACGTCGCCTCGCCTCGATCGACATGAAACCTCTCCACTCGGAGTGATGGTCTCTCCATCTCCCGATCCAAACGCACACACACACGCACACACGCACACGCGGTGTTTGCCTTTTAGGCATTGCTCATTCTCGGATTTGCCTCCCAGCAACCAAGCAATAGCATCAAGCTAACCCCCAGCACACACACACACACACGCAACGATGAGCGCCCCTGAAGCTGAGACGTTCGCCTTCTCGGCCGACATCAACCAGCTCCTGTCGCTGATCATCAACACGTTCTACTCGAACAAGGACATCTTCCTGCGTGAGCTCGTCTCGAACGCCTCGGATGCGCTCGACAAGATCCGCTACTCGTCGCTCACGGACGCGTCGGTGCTCGACTCGGACAAGAACCTCGAGATCAAGCTGATCGCGGACAAGGCGAATGGCACGCTCACGATCCAGGACTCGGGTATCGGTATGACGAAGGCCGACCTGATCAACAACCTCGGTACGATCGCCAAGTCGGGCACGAAGGCGTTCATGGAGGCGCTCGCGGCGGGCGCGGACATTTCGATGATTGGCCAGTTCGGTGTGGGCTTCTACTCGGCGTACCTTGTCGCGGACAAGGTGGTCGTGCACTCGAAGCACAACGACGACGAGCAGTACGTGTGGGAGTCTGCGGCCGGTGGCTCGTTCACGGTGACGCCGGACACGTCGGAGCCGATCGCGCGCGGCACGCGCATCGTGCTTAAGCTTAAGGAGGACATGCTCGAGTACCTCGAGGAGCGCAAGATCAAGGACCTCGTGAAGAAGCACTCGGAGTTCATTGGCTTCCCGATCAAGCTCTACGTCGAGAAGACGGAGGAGAAGGAGGTGACGGACGATGAGGAGGACGAGGACGAGAAGGAGGGTGAGGACGACAAGCCGAAGGTCGAGGAGGTGACCGAGGAGGAGGGCGACAAGAAGAAGAAGACGAAGAAGATCAAGGAGGTGACGCACGAGTGGGACCACCTGAACAGCCAGAAGCCGATCTGGATGCGCAAGTCGGAGGACGTGACGCACGAGGAGTACGCGTCGTTCTACAAGTCGCTCACGAACGACTGGGAGGAGCACAGCGCGGTGAAGCACTTCTCGGTGGAGGGCCAGCTCGAGTTCAAGGCGTGCCTGTTCACGCCGAAGCGCGCTCCGTTCGACATGTTCGAGGGCGGTGCGAAGAAGAAGCTCAACAACATCAAGCTGTATGTGCGCCGCGTGTTCATCATGGACAACTGCGAGGACCTGATGCCGGAGTACCTGTCGTTCGTGAAGGGTGTTGTGGACTCGGAGGACCTGCCGCTGAACATTTCGCGTGAGACGCTCCAGCAGAACAAGATCCTGCGCGTGATCAAGAAGAACCTGGTGAAGAAGTGCCTGGAGATGTTCGCTGAGCTTGCGGAAGACACGGAGAAGTACAAGACGTTCTACGAGGCGTTCAGCAAGAACCTGAAGCTGGGCATTCACGAGGACTCGACGAACCGCTCGAAGATTGCGAAGCTGCTGCGCTACCACTCGACCAAGTCGGGCGAGGACATGACGTCGCTTGACGACTACATCTCGCGCATGCCGGAGAACCAGCCGGGCATCTACTACGTGACGGGCGAGAGCAAGAAGGCGGTGGAGAACTCGCCGTTCATTGAGAAGCTCAAGAAGAAGGGCTACGAGGTGATCTTCATGGTGGAGGCGATCGACGAGTACGCGGTGCAGCAGCTGAAGGAGTACGAGGGCAAGAAGCTGATCAGCGCGACGAAGGAGGGCCTCAAGATGGAGGAGACGGAGGACGAGAAGAAGACGTTCGAGGAGGCCAAGGCCGCGACCGCGGGTCTCTGCAAGCTCATCAAGGAGGTGCTCGACGACAAGGTGGAGAAGGTCGAGATCTCGAACCGTATCGTTGAGTCTCCGTGCGTGCTGGTGACGGGCGAGTACGGCTGGTCGGCGAACATGGAGCGCATCATGAAGGCGCAGGCGCTGCGCGACAGCAGCACGTCGTCGTACATGACGTCGAAGAAGACGATGGAGATCAACCCGCTGCACCCGATCATCAAGTCGCTTCGCGAGAAGGCGGACGCGGACAAGAGCGACAAGACGGTGAAGGACCTCATTTGGCTGCTGTACGACACGTCGCTGCTGACGTCGGGCTTCAGCCTGGACGAGCCGACGACGTTCGCGAACCGCATCCACCGTCTCATCAAGCTCGGCCTGAGCATCGACGACGACGACGACGCTGCGGACGACTCGATCGACGACCTGCCGCCGCTCGAGGGCGAGGGCGAGGAGGAGAGCACGATGGAGGAGGTCGACTAAGCGCCGCGCTAGCAGTTCCCCTCGTGGCAACGGGCGAGCTGCGAGCGAGTTGTTGGGATGGTGCTGCGCAGTGCGAGCGGCGATGGCGACAAGCAACGTTCAGTTGGTATGTCGTCGTCCCGAACGATCTGCGGAGTGCGTGACCGGCGAGTTCGCTCTCTCCAGACGCTCGGGAGGACGCGCGCGTTGCTCCTTCGATCGTGTAGACGGAGCGCGCGAGGGAGGGTCCTCTGGATATTCCGTGTGGCTGTTTTGAGGCTATATATTTAGTTTAGGAAATATGGCAACCTCTCTTCCGAACAAGTCCAGCATTTGCTTTCTGCAAGCGCTCGGAGGTCTTTGGTCCTGACTGTGGTCCCGACTGTGGTCCTGGCTTGTGGTCCTGCGGGAGGCGCTCGAAGGGATGGTGACCCCGTGGTCTTTCGATGCTCCAGCTGCCATGCGAGTAGACGTGCCAGAAGCTTCGCGAGAGAGTCTCTTCGACGTGAAGATCCCTGGTCGTCAATCATCAGCATGCACACGATCTTCGCGAGACACGGCGCGGACTGCCTGTCCGCCAAACGACGGCTGTTGAATCGTGGTGCCGACCTTGCACATCGTCTTGAGCACGTTGAGCTCACTCCTGTGTACGAGCGAGCAGCAAGCATGCCGAACGGACCAAAACCCATCGTCCTACCTACGCTCTAGTCTTTCCTCGCGGTCGCTACCGCCACCACCGCCGTTGTCATGCTCGCCTCTTTCTTCCCACCGCCATGGACTTCTCTCTTTCTGTCATGTGTGTCGCTCGGCATTCCATGTTGCCAAAAACCAAGTTGCTTGTCAGTCAAACTGGCGTCTCCGCCAGTCATTCAAATCGTGTGGACCACCCCAACGCACCCATCTCGCATCCATCCCGAAGCCAAGCCCAACAAACTTCGCCACTCACGCGCGACCACTTCCGAGCTTTCCCCGCCAGTGCCAGCGTCCCAGTTCCCAGTCTCGGCCACCATGGACGTCGCGAGTCTCCACAACATCCTCCTGCACACGTTCAGCAACGACGACGCGGCGCGCAAGGCCGCTGAGGACGCCGTCGCGAACCTCCACACAGTGCGCGGAGCCGTGCTGCTGCTCATCCAGATCGCTGTGGAGCAGTCGGTGGCGCGCGAGATCCGCCAGGCGGCCGCCGTGTCGCTCAAGAACCTTGTGCACAAGTACTGGGAGGGCGTCGAGGACGCGCAGGGCAACTGGAGCGTGCTCATCCCGGAGGACGAGAAGGCCGTGTCGCGCCAAAACGCGCTCGAGGCGCTGCTTGTCACGCATGACAACTCGATCCGCGCGCTGCTCGCCGAGACCGTCGCGTACATCGCGCGCTTCGACTTCCCGGAGCGCTGGCCGTCGCTCATCGACGAGATCTGCAAGAACATTCAGAGCGGCGATGCCAGCCGCATCATCAACGTGCGTGGAGCTCGCTTGTCGCCATGAAGGCTGTTTGCGTGTGGTGGTGATGGTGCTTGCTGACTCTTTCTCTGCTCTTTACTCTCTCTTTTTCTGCTCTGCAATATCTGCAGGCACTGCTCGCGCTGCGCCGCGTGGTGAAGAACTTTGAGTACCGCTCGGAGGAGCGCCTCGAGCCGCTCTTCAAGCTTGTGGAGGTGGTCTTCCCGATGCTGCTCAACATGCTCACGCAGCTGCAGAGCAACAACTCGCTTGAGGCCGCCAACATGATGCACCTGATCATGAAGACGTACTGGTCGTGCGTGAAGACGAACCTGCCGCCGCACATCGCGCAGACTGAGAACGTGGTGGCGTGGATGAACCTCTTCCGCGTGATCATCGCCAAGCCGCTGCCGGAAGCGAGCGAGGGCGTCGAGCCGCTCGGCCAGCCTACGGATGAGGAGGAGCGCGGTAAGTGGCCGTGGTGGAAGCTCAAGAAGTGGGCGCTGCAGATCCTCTGCCGCTTCTACACGCGTTACGGCAACCCGAAGAAGGCGGAGGAGGCGTACATCGAGATGAGCACGGTGTACCGCAACCAGATCGCGCCGGAGCTGCTGCCGTGCGTTCTCGAGACGCTGGCGCTGCGCAAGAATGGCCGCTTCTGCCCGGACCGCGTGGTGCAGCTCTGCCTCGTGTTCCTGCAGGAGGCGGTGGACTCGTCGGTGGCGTACAAGCTGCTGAAGCCTCACCTCGGCTTCATTATCTTCGAGGTTGTCCACCCGGTGCTGTGTCTCACGCCCAAGGACCTGGCGCTCTGGGCCGAGGACCCGCACGAGTTCGTGCGCAAGACAAACGACGTGTTCGAGGACTTCTTGGACCCGGTGTACGCGGCGGCGAACCTGCTCGCGGACCTGTGCACGAAGCGCGGTAAGGACTGCCTTACGAACGTGCTGACGTTCTACACGAACATCCTCAACACGTACCTGAGCACGCCGGAGGCGGAGCGCGACTACATCCAAAAGGACGCGGCGCTGCATGCGCTCTTCTCGCTGGACGGCGTGCTGACCAAGTCGAAGGCGCACAAGGAGGCGGTGGAAACGATGATCGTGACCCACATCCTGCCCGAGTTCAAGAACCCGCACGGCTTCCTTCGTCTGCGCGCGTGCAAGGTCTTTTCG